>JAWWMS010000287.1:5138917-5162340 GCA_035048045.1 Chlorospingus semifuscus | reverse complement strand
TAATATAATATATATCATAAAATAATAAATCAGCCTTCTGAAACATGGAGTCAGATCCTCATCTCTTCCCTCATCCTTGGAGCCCTGCAAACACCATCACACAGTACAAGCAAACAAAAAGGCATTAATGAAGCAGAACCACATAAAGCCACTTTGTTTCATCAAAGATGTTCACATCATCACAAACTCAGGAGAAAGAACAGTGCAAATGCCTGATTTGAGTCACTCCCAGACAAATACAGATGGAAACAGATGGGGGAGCTGACAGTGAAGGACAGGCTGGAGTCAGCTGAGCAGTGCAAGGTGCTGCAGAGAACATCTCAGGTGCAAATCTCCAGCTCCCAGCAGAACCAGAGAGAGATCAAAGAGCAGCAGTACCACAGGGGATGCCCATAAGAAAACTGAGAGTGAATAAAAGTAAAAAATAAAGGTTGCACACGTTCTGCTGCCAAGGTCGTTAATAAAACTGCTACAGCTCTTTCTGCTACAATTTAGTTCCACATTTATAAAGAGATGAG
Source organism: Chlorospingus semifuscus (assembly GCA_035048045.1). NCBI lineage: Eukaryota > Metazoa > Chordata > Aves > Passeriformes > Passerellidae > Chlorospingus > Chlorospingus semifuscus. The sequence goes on along the minus strand of JAWWMS010000287.1, from coordinate 5,161,822 downwards.
TGCTTGGGAAGTGACTCTGAGGTACTGAATTCCTGTGCCATGGGAATTATCTATTTTGAGGAAATAGCATTGCAAAGAGAGACATTTAAAAAACCTTTCAATTGAGGTTATGAAGGTGTTGCACTTGGAGTGAGGAATGTTTAGACTGGAGATATTTACATTTCTGATCATGCTGTTGTACAGAGTCTATTCATTACAAAATGTCTCTCTACTCTATTTCTGTATATTTCTTACACTTACAGGTCAGTGCGATCCAACTTTCCAACTCATATTCATATACTTGACCATTTGACTATGAAATCACTGAGTAAAGAGAAAAAAATATAGTAAAAATAGCTAATTTGGTGGCAGTGTGCAATTTTAAAAAAGTTTGTTTCTCCTTTTTTCTCCCTCTTTGTGCCACAGGCATTGTCATAAAAATATAATAAAGAAGGCATAACATGCAGTTAAAAGTGCTTTTGTAGACAACTGCTTTCCAACTCAATATACCAGTGCAGATCCAAAAATGACAACACTGAAAGATTAGTCTAGAGGTGTACAAGAAACTGTGGAACAGTCCTTACAAAACAGAGGTGGAAGGGGAACTGAAAATGTTTCTTAGCTATAAATGATATTTCTTCATTACACAAAGTAATTTTTTTAACTTTGCTTTTCCTTTTGGTCATTATATAGCAATATATACTAAAACATCCTAATAAAAGTATCTAGCCTCACTATTTTAATAACACTTAACATTAAAATTTCACTGGAACTTGTCTTATCATTGATATTAAAACTGTAAGACAAGAGAACATCTGGATTACAGTTATGTACTATCTACACTAAATTGCATTGAAAAAGAAAAATCAAAATTCCCTTTTCCCCTAAAACTCTGTAGGATGCCAGAGGATGACAAAAGTCTTGCACTAAACCAAATAATTAAACTATTCATTATAATAAATTTAGGAATACTTCTGCAGATATGCATTGTCCATACAAGGAGCTGATATAATAGAGTTAAATCCACCGATTAACTCTCTAAATTAAAGCACTTTCATAACAAAGACCAAAAATCCCAACCCAGGACTGATCAATAATTGCACATTCTGCAGCTTCCCCTCTATTGTAGGGTTTCATTATTTTCAAGTAGTAACTTTTCCATGATCATTTTATACATGAACAAACCACATTTTAATAGCTTTGTCTAATGATCATCCCTCAACATCATAAAAGGAAAATAATGTAGAAGCTAAGGGATACAAAATTTATACTTGTTACCTGAAAATGAAATACAAATTACCCTGCAATCCAATACATTCAGAATAGGACAATGATATCATTCAAAAGCAGGCAAAACAATGAAAAATTTCTTTTCAGGAACACTAAAAACCCCCTGAAATTTAGTCAAAATATATGTGAGAAAAAAAAGAAGTGACTTTAAAACTTAATTTTAATTTGGGCATGAGATTACTTTGTACAAATGATTATTCACAGCTGCATGATGTTCACTGTAAGGAACAACTTCCAAGTGCAATTCAGCCTCACTCATCCCAAGGTAAGAAAAAGAGCAAACTGAGAGTCATTAACCACCATGCAATTAGCAATATGTGTACAGTACAGAAGATATACAATTACTAAAAATAATAACAGAAAAATATATAAAAGCATGTCCAGGTGACTACTACTGTAGCTGAAATTACACTGAGCAATAAAACAAAAGGAAAAGGGCTTGAGATGGTAAAACTAAAAAGAAAAGATGAGAAAAGACTGGGTAAGTAGGTAGATAAAAACCCAAGCATGTTTTTCCCAAGCAGTGATTTACAGCAGCAAATATTATACAAGTTTTATCTGAACAGTTTTAAACTCATGGACAAAGGATATCTGCATTACAGACTAGTTAGTAAATGCTCCATGAAAAAGATACATATTCCTCTTTTCCTAGATCTTAACAGCTCCTCCTCTGACAACCACTCTTCAAACACCTGTTTTCATTTGGTTCTTGAACTACTACCAGTTTGTGGTACAAAGTGGATAAAAGATCTTTTATCACACAAAGGTATAACCTGCGGATTATATTCAGTTTCGAGATATTTATAACAAAGATATTTTTAGTTGAAAAAGAAAGCTCTCAAAGGACTGGCAGAATGCTGTGACATTCCTGTTGCAATTGCAATTGGGGAGCTCATTAAATATACCCCAGGAAATCATATGGAAAGCATTTATTGCAGGATACTTGATAAAATTTCCTGGTTTGTGCTGCTGCTCAGGGTTACCAGGGCCTTCTCTTAGTCAGGCTTTTTAATCCTGTGAGTATTCTACACCACAGAGGCTTTTTCTACTCAGCCTCCAGAAAATGCCAGCCAGGGACTGCAGGCTGTGGTCCCTTTCTTGTCCACAACTGGACCATGGATGAACGTGAACCTTTGTTGAGCAAAAGTTTGGTTTAGTGATGAGTTTATTTATTATAAACCTGCATGTATATGTAGCACTTTTGCAGCTCCATGTGCACTTAAATAAAAACTGTTCATATGGGAAGATTTTTCAACAGGAAAGGAATTTCAGGAGGAAGGCCCAGCATCACAGGAGGCACTTGAGCTGCAGGGGAGCTCCTCCATAAAGAGGAATAGGAGGAATGTACTCTTTTATTCCTGAATTCTGGGACCTAAACACACACACACACAGGTGCTCACCCCACACTCTCCCCTCACACAGTGCCTCTCTCCAGCCTCCTGGGTATAAAGCTGGCAAGAACAACCTGGAAACATTGCACCAGGATTCCCAGAGCAGCTGTGGCTGCCCCATCCCTGGAGTGTCCAGGACAGGCTGGCTGGGGCTCTGAGCAGTTCTAGTGGAAGAGTCCCTGCCCATGGCAGGAGGGGTTGGAACAAGATGAGCTTTAAGGTCCCTTCCAACCAAAAGCATCCCAGGATTCTGTAAGAACAGCTCTCCTGCTTGTTTCACTCCTGCAGGAGCAGTTTTTCTTAATTTATCCATGTCTGCACTTCCAGGTTCAAACTTTGTTAACAGTTTTAAGTAATTCCTGAAATTTGTTCTCTCCTCAGTTGTTCACAGTCCTTAACCTTTTGGTCCTTAACATGACCAAAATTCTCCATTAAGAAATGAAGTTATTTCTTCTTTCTCCACCCTTCACTTTTCAGTTTCCTCTGTTACGAAATTCAGGCTTTCTTCCAAGCTCCTGCATGGTTTGTGCCTTCTCATTAACTCTCCAGGATGACTTGTTCTTCACTACAGAGGAACTGATGTTTGTTCTAATATTGAAATACAACACACACTTGAATCCCTCTGAACAGTTAGCACATCCAGCCACAGGCAACTAATGCAATGCTGTACTTTGCCTTCTGATTTTTATATTTCTGGAATGCCTCAGGGGGTTGTGTGAGTGGGTTATGATTTGATCACATTTCTTTTCAGATAATAATTATAGAACACATCCATGTGCAGGTACAAATACCAATAGCAATACAAAAAAAAAAAAAGATGGAGTTCTAGCAATATATAGCTATGATGAAGGTATAAAAGAAAAAAACCTGAGAGAGAGCAATATTCTGTGCTAAAGATTCTGTAATGAAAGCCCAACCAGTCACTCTTGAGTACTGTAGAGTTTCAATTCTTTCCAGTTCTCTCCACTGGTATCATACAAGGTGCAATCTCTCTCTAAACCCTGCTTCTCTTGCAGAAATGAATGTACAGGTGGGTAATTAGTGAGAAAGAAACAGAGACATAAATAAAGGTATTTATTTAAAGACACACTGATAGAACAGATGGAATGAACAGTTTGTGAAATACAGAGAAAAAACATTTCTTGATTATTTCCCATATGAATCTGATCTCCTGATCATTCTTTTTTTCAACTGATTTGTGAATTTACTGGTGCAATTCAGGCGCGTCTCACACACAGACCCCACCCATTAGTGAGCAGTACTAAAGAGATCTTTGAAAATGTAGTTTGGGAATACTAGGATGGAAGTAACTATTCAGATTATGCTGCTTTAAGACAACCTAAATAGAACATTTTTCAGAAAAGGTCATTACCCCAAATTTTAACATTCTGAAATTCTCTCACAACTTTTGTAACTGAGCAAGAACAATAATGTGGGAAGGAGGGGGAATAACAATCATCACATACCTAGAAATAATGTGAAGAATTAATATTCTAGATTGCAGAGAAGTCCAAAGAGAAATCACAGCATATTCTGCATATTTGAAACCAGGACAGAGCTTTCACTGAAACTGGCAATAGCCTTCATAAAACCTTCTTATTTTTTTGGTGGCCTATATGAAGCCACAGCAAGGCCTTAATTCATTCCTAAAATGGTGAGGTGAAAACCACAACTCCTCCTTCCAGAGTGCAACTGATACTTAGGTCATTTAGTGCATTCATCATTAAAAAGACACCTTGAGACAGGAAGATAAAATAAAAATGTGTGCTAGCAGTGCAGGCTGTTGAGAGTCTGTTCTTACAGGCTTAGAGTTGCTCTATAATTATGGCTTTAGGATTGCCCTTTGGAACTGCTAAATCTTATTCTCTATTGTCTTTACTGAATGATAATAAGGGCATGATTATGTGTAAAGTTTGCATTCTCAGCTGATGCTGACTGTGAGAGAGAGCAGAGCTCCTGCTGAATGACAATAAACCCAGGCATCTCCTATTTCTTCTAAAAATCACCCACTCCCCAGTTGGAGACTGGTTTGGAAAAACATTGATCTGTGGAAAAATGCTTCCTGGAGCATTTGAGAGAAAAAGGAGGAAAGGTACATCCAATATGTGATTTTATAGGCAGCAGTATGTTGTTCTTAGGGCTGCATGGTTCTGAAAATACAAGCATGATACATGGAGATAGAAAAAGTTCCAAGCACCCCCGTCCCAAACTCTGCTGACCACTCCATGCTTTTCCAACTCTAAAAAGTGGTAGTTAGAAAATTAATTTTGTTTCCAATGGATTTATGGTACCTCAAGCCAGAGAGTTTCATTGCATGAGAACATTGACAAAGCAACTGAGACCATGTTTAAACAAAAAATTACATTATTCACCCTAAGCAGTCACTGTCTTTGCTATCCACCAAACACCCACATCACATCCCCACAGCATTCTGTGTTTCCATAAACCATTCACTGACAGAAGTTTAAATCTGTGTGAATTTCAAATTTTCTCCCAAGTCTAGGTCTTTGGTTCATGATTTCACTACTGACTTTTGCATCACAACCACTGAGTGAAGCTTGTTCATCTGGCAGGTGTTTTGCATCTCTCTGTACATCTGCCCTACAGGATTTTCAAAGACTAAGGGTTGTTTCTTTTCCTGATAAAGACTAAAATTTTCTCTTTAAGAAACAGACCTAAAATCCTTTTGAGAAGTAGAGAATACAAATATAATTTTCTTTTTTAACCAGAGAAGTCAACGTTATGATATAGGTCATATACTTTTGTTTAACAATTTCTATAAAATTTCTATAAAATTAACAAGATTTAAAAATACAAGCTTAATTCCTGAAGTAGCACCTAAGTAGCTGTTCTGTTCCTTTCCCTGTTCAGATAAGAAATAAGAAGTCAGACTACAGAACATGTGCAATATCACTGCTCACTAAACTTAATGCTATGTAGGATTAACTTGATAAAATATCTCAAAACATGAGCAATAGAGGCCGAGTGGCATTTTCAGGTTTTTTTCCAATTTATTTAGCAAAATAAAGCCTTTTATTTCTTCCCCTGATGATACACACACTCCAAATGTATTTTTAAATATACTCATCAGTGCAACTCGCAAAGGGTAAGTGTGTATTATAGAAATGGTCCCCCAGATTAAGTATATATTGTGAAATGTATGTGAATGTGCATGACTTGAACCAATGAACCGTGGCCTGGAATGATGTCACAGAATGTGCAGCATTAAGTGGAAGGTTAAACCTACTTGCATCTCGGTTCATTAAACGTGGTTAAAGTGCAAATTCCCTCATTCTGACAGTAGTAATCACAAGGGTTCACTTTCTGGTCACAGCGCTGACTTTTAAACCCCACAGAGCATCTGCAGAATTTCAGTAAAATAGACCTACATAAATATTCTGCCTTGTGCTGGACAGATTCAAACGCGTTACGCACAACGACGGCAAGACACACACACGTACACGGGCACACACCCACAGAAGACAAAACCAATGTTTTCTTTTCATGGAAGGCCCATCTGGCAACACTGAAAAGTTTGCTCATGAGTGATGATCAAATAGTTTTTAAAACAATGGGCCTATGCTGCCTGAAGGGATCTCAGAGTATTGTTGTCAGATGTACATTTCTATTGATTGATCCAGATTGCAATGGCCTTAAAAATGGTCATTACCAATTTCTTGGCATTGTTAGTGGTGTTGGTGTATGCTGCAGCATTTATGTATTGGAAATCCACACAAAAATTAAAGCAAAAAACCTTTTGTTTGTTTTTTTTTTTTCCTTGAGATGCTATGGTGTTCCATGTGAATTGACAAAGAACATGAGAGTTTTATAAGAAAAAAAATTAATGAAAAGTCACAAGCTTCCAAAATAGCCATTCTAGGTGTTTAGGCAAATGAATCACCAGGCTTAGTCAGCATATTTGGGCCTTACAAATATGATTCTCTCCTTTTGATACTCTCCTTCTGTCAGGATTTATCAGTCTCTAGTCCTCAATTAAAGACGTTTAAGGAGGGACAAATAACAGGCAAAATGGTAAAAACAGGAAAAAAATAATAATGAAGGAGAAAAATAAGCACCCAAAGTATATCCAAATGAATAAGGGCTACCATGCAAAACTACATTACATTATCTTCAGCCCTGCACCTGCAAACATACATTGAAAATTTTTCAACGATAGTGCCACTACAATTGTGTGTCCTTTTTCTCAAGCAGAAGTGCTCTAGCTCTCACAGGGAGGAACCCTTGGCACACCTCTTCCACTGGTCACACTAACAAAATCTAGGCATTTATGAAACTCCTTTGAGAGTCTGAATAAAACTCTCTTTCAAGATCACCTGCATCAACACAAAATGAAGGAATGGCTGTGTCTTTATTCACAAAGTTGTGGTGCCAGATCCCTTTGGGCAACAATTTGCTCATGTCACCCAGGGAATGAGACACTCATGTCCAATTCTGCCTTCCAACACCTCTCCCAGCCTGGAGGATGCTCTGAGCTCCAGGCTGTTTGGAGAAGTGGAATATCATTGTGAAATTAATATTTTAAGGAAATACATCAAAAATAAAATATAAAAAAATAAGAAGAGTGTGACTAGGTTGTTCAGACTAACTGAGAGCAGGAAAGAAATTAATTTCTTGCTACAGTGATTACTTCAGTACTTTATATTGAGCAGCTGAAAAAGAAGATACACCATAGCTCTCAAGAAAGGAGTAGAATGTAGGCTTTTCTGCCTGCAACAGTATTTCACTTCTAAACTACAAAATACCAATTTCTTTAGCATTTTGTGTCTAGGCTTACGAAAAGCACCCTGAATTACTCTCTTGACCATGATACAGGAGGGAGAGCACAATCTCACCCCAGAACAGCTGCAATACTCTGGGTAGTGGGAAGGTTAGGGCAGAAATATGAAATACATGAGCATATCTCCATAAGGGAAATAACACTGGCATGATTTTTCCTATTCTCCAGCTATCAGGAGAAGGGTTTTGCCTCCAAATCTGACCATTTCTGTAGGAAAAAATACTTAATCCACCTCTGAGAAGCAGGACAGACAATCTTGAGTTTCCATTCCAGAAAAAAATGCCTGAACAGACCTAAAACTACTATAAATTTCCAAAGATACATCTTTGTATCTATATGCATTCACAAGAGAGCCCTTACTTCTAAATTTTAACACACATTTTGCAAAAAGGTATGCAAAGTATGAGGTTACACAAACAGCTAGAAAACAAATAATGTAAGTTGAAACTGCAACCAGCCCATTATTCATCCCAGAGAGACCAAAAATACAGAAACATGCACAATAATTTTAATATTTGTTGTCACACAGGCATTGTAATGATCTGCAGGAGGCAGGATACTCACAGACAGACAGGTATATTTGTCTCTGGGTCCAGCTGACAGGTGCCACCATTGTAGCAGTAGCCATCACACAGCTGACAGGTGGAGGCAATCTTTCCATTAGTGCAACTGCCATGGTCAAAAAAAAAAAAAAAAAAGCAAAGTTTAATCAGTATTTCAGTAAATCTGAGCATTTCATTGTAAAATCAGCATTTTAACATATTATTATAAGATCTACTGATTGAAAGAATTTTAGGTTACTGGTTTCAAAAGTTAGCATGGGCAGTGAGATTATTGCACAATATATATTTAATCTTTCTTTTAATGAAAATAAACTATTAGAATACAAAACAATCGCTCAGCAATAGAGCAGCATGTGCTACCTGTGCCTCCAACAGTAATAAGTATGTCTCGACCACTGTCACAGATAATGCAGAATTTTCAACAGTGAAGAACAATGAAGACATTTCAACAGTATAGAAGAACGCCATTGCTAACTTGATTAATTTCAGTGTTTCCAAGTGAAAAGCCATTCAATTTCCTGTTATATTGTGCTTCTTCCAGTGAGGAGTGCTCCACAAGTTGGTTTTGAAAGCCAGGAGCCAGCTGGTTTGGTATGGGCAGGACCCACACAGATGAACTGATGCAACGTGACCACACCGGGGACAAACTATGGTGTAAGAGATGTCAAGGAAAACGCATAGAACTGCTGTTAAATGTGGGATTTGGAACAAAACCTCTCCCCCAGACACACTCACTTGCACACCACGTCCCTGCTGTCCTTGCTGGTGATGCAGTGTCCCCCGTGGCAGCGGGTGCACTTGTCCACCTCGCACTTGGGCCCCTCGAAGCGCGCGGGGCAGACGCAATCCACGCGGCCGTCGGCAGAAATCGTGCACGACTCGGAGTTCACGCAGTAGTGGTGGCAGACATCTGAAACAGCACCAGACCTCATCACTAAAAGACATTGAGGAGCATTATGGGAATAAATAATACGTTGTTTCCATGTTTTGAAAGGTACTGTAATAAAAAGAAAATGGAAGCTGAAGCTGGTGACTCACTGGCAACCACAGGAATTGAGAATACCCAATAAACAGATATATAATATATTAACAATGTAATCTTGGGAAGTGAAATGGAAGTATAAACTCATAAGAGGTTTTTTTTTTCGTTTCTAGTTGTCTAACCATTTTTGGCATCATTCCATATAATATAAAGACTCCTGATGAGAAAAGCAGAGCAACATTAATGTATTTAATGGGACGTTGGCTGAATAAAAATCTTCTGATACATTCACATTACCATTAACAGCATTACGCTAAACTGAAATTGAAACGATATTTTGAAATAATTAAGTTTTATTTTCATTTATCCACATATTAAAATTTCATGAAGTTCTAATAATAATATATAAAGACATAATCCATAAGTTCTACAAAGTACTACAAACAGCCATAAGCTTTACAGACTGTGCAAGACCCATTATGGTATTTAATTGTTTAAATGCCAGTAAGACTGAGATTTCAAGTAGTGAATACTTTGACTCTTCAGAACCACCAGTATCTGTCTCAGTTTTCAATCCCTTTTAAAACATCAAATTGCCTAACTTAAGAAGCTTCCAAGGGCTACAAAATACTGGCATCCTAACATTGTGGTTAATTTTTATTTATGTGGTAGTGACAACTTTATTTCGTGGTTTGTGTTTTTCTTTAAAGTCGTCATTTAAGCTCCTTAATGGGCAGGGACACCTTCCACTATCCCAGGCTGCTCCAAGCCTCATCCAGCCTGATCCTGAGCACTTCCAGGGATGGGGCAGCCACAGCTTTTCTGGGAATCACTTGTGGGGGTATCTCCAAGTCAGAAACACATTTTGCTAATGCTACTCTGTGCTGCTTTTCCTCCTCTCCGAGGAAAGAGTACTGCTGGAAGAGTTTTGCTGAGGGACAGAGCATGGCTGTTGGAGGAGTTATTTCTGCTTGAATATTCATTTTATGTCTCCACTGTCTGTGCAGGCTGTAGGCTCAGCTGCTTAAGGAATTAGCAACAAGAGCGGCTTAAAAAATGCTAAATGAAGTTGTTCATTGTTTCTTGTTCCCCAGTTCCAGGTATGGAATGGCAATTTGCAGCAGGGGGCCTGTTTTTGGAACAAAAACTACTGCAGTTTCAAAGCTAATACTGAGAGTGATTTTATGTAAGTGCAGTGCAAGGGGCATATGTTTGCATGCACATAATGATAAAAAAAAAAATCCAAAACCAAAGAACACAAATATGTAGGAGTAGGAAGGTCATATGTCAAAAAAATTATTAGTTTTTGGGATTGATTGCAGCCACAAACACCTATAGTCATCTGCAGTATCTAAAATGTTTATGTAACATCTGGATTGAAATGACACAAAATTATTTCTTTTTTCTCCTAAAAAAAGGGATTTCAGTTTCAGAGAAAGTCACAGCTTGTGGGATCACCATATCCACTTTGAATGATTGTAACTGCATGAAAATGTTTCCTATTTTTAAGGTAGTTTGGGCCTTAAATGATACAAGAAATGAACTTTAGCTACTCTGTGTGTCTTTTTTCTGGAATTTAAAACAGGGAGCTACATTCAAATACATCAGATTTATGTGTATTTAATAACATGCACAGTGTTAGTAGAATTCTATGTAAATTCAGTCACTTAAATTTATTTCAGCCATGCCAGTGCCTTGACACGGAGCACTCATTTAGGTTATTATCCCTTATGTGAACTAATCACAGGAGAAACTCTGCATTGGGTAATTGGAGACGATAAGTGTGGGGAAAATGTGGTCTTTGCAAGCTGGTAATACTGCAGGCAAATGTCTTCTCCCTGCCATAAAACCCTACTAATAATATTTTAAGCTTGGGAGCAGGAGTAAAATACCTACACACATTCATGTGTCATCCTTTGCATATGAACTACCTTCAATCACAACAAAGACAGACTGAAAAAGATGTCTGGGAGGCAACCAATCTTTGCAATAATGCCATATTAATGTATTCCACCTGGCATACAAAGTGAAGGTAATTAATAAAGCAAAACATCATGCACATGTGTGAATAAAGCAAAAAAATAACAGATACGGCTTTATATACACATTATTAATTGTAAACTGGTATAATGTCACAAAACTTACTCTAAGAGATTGTAAGACTTTCTTTTCCCCCCAAAAGACGTAAGTTTTAAATCAGCAAAAAGCTTAATTTTATTTTGTATTTTATAATGTCTCCAAGTCTCTGTATTGTGGCAGTTTCCCAGACAATCCAAATCTGATAATAAGCACTGTTTAAAAAGTACCCCTAAATTCCTGAATTTACATTTAAATTAATTCTCTTTAAAAAAAAAAAAAAAAAAGGATGTTTGCAGAAGCATTCAACTAGAAACAATTTGTTTGGTTTTGGGTAAGCCTCAAGTAAATATTTTTCCTTAATCTGTGTGTCTGTCTGTGCATGATTTATGTGCTATACTATTTTCAAATACCCAATTGTGTTTGCAGATACTTATTTGTGGATTCATGCAGTTTGTTTAATACCAAGGGGGAGAGAATCACAATTACTGCTGGTTTTCCATTCAAAGGTTTCAATTTATTTCACAGTCTCCCAACTGGAAATATATTCAGTTTACTTCAGTGCAAATCCTATTTAAGATACACACTATCCCTTTCCTTGTCTGACAGACCTTTCTCTAAAACTAAATACTTGTTTATATTGTAGATAATTCTAAACCAGTCCTTTATAACAGCTAATTTCCCATCCCTTTTTTTCTTGAATCAAGCCTTCTTCAGGAAATTCACTGAAGGTATGTAAGAGATGATGGCTTTCACATTTAATGTTCTCTGACAAGCACTATGACAGTCTTACAAGGCTATGACAGTCCTTGCCTTTAGAAAGTTACAGTCAAAGAAAAGCAGGAGCAGAAAAAAAGGAGATGATTAAAAAACATTATTCAGATCTCAGTAAAATAATTTGTTCTAACTTAAGGACAGTTGCTTCTGAAACATCATTTTTGAAAAGACATGGGGAAGACAAACTGTTGTTTTTAAATGAGTGACCAAATTAAGAAATTTAAGATTATGTTAAAATGTTTTGAGTTACTGAAAAGAGATAATGAAAGAAAGGCATGTCGAGGAAATAAATATAAATAAATATAAATAAATATAAATTAAGTAAGAGCAAAATGCCTACTAGTTGACAATCTACTTTTCTTGAAAATGCCTACTAGTTGATAATCTACTTTCTCCACTGTTAAAGAAGTGAAAAATTAGAGGACATTGTAGAAACTGAGTAGAACCTTTCTAAGGGCATGGAAACCTTCAGGAAACTATCTCAATGAGAAGAGACTGATGGGTCAGTGGAATGAAAAAACAGGGAGAAAATCAGATACAAAAGATAGAATCTAAGTCCTGAGAACTAAACAAGAGTAACATTCAGAAATCCTCTACAATTCCAACACCAGGATGGGGCAGAAACCTCACTCAGGGTGATCTCTGAGCAAGCTGAAGGAATACAGCATTGTGAAACTCAACGCTATCCTCAAGGTGCTGCTTGCTGGGGTTAGAAATAGAAAACAAAGGTAAAGGAGCAGTTTAAAAGACTTTTTCGTCTGCAAAGAGTAGGGACACCAGAAGGTTCTTTAACCAACTGTGTCAATTCATTACCAGCATAACAAAACACATGACAAGTTGTAGTAGAAGATTTTAACACAATTATCTCATGGCTACTGACAAAGTCATCTGTCTTGTACCGTTCCACTCTACATTTATTCATGAAAATAACAATAAATCATTCCCAAAAAAAGCTCCTTCTTCAGCCACGTAGAAGGGAAGAAATCTCCTCAAAGATCACCTGAATACACCAGATGACATTGCCTCAGCAGCAGGAATAATCTTGGGCTGAATTTAACAACGCCGTAAAAAAAAAAAACCACCCACGCGGGGTTTAAACTTCCATTGCATGGAGCTTTTCCTGCACACCCAGATGGAATAATTAGTGGGGATTACTTACAGTACTGGCACCTGTCTCCTGTGTACTCGGGCAGGCAGGCGCACAAGGGCTGGTTGCCAGCAGTGACGCTGCAGGTGCCCCCGTGCTGGCAGAAGCGCTCGCACACGCTCTGGTTGCAGCGCGGCCCCGTGAAACCCAGAGCGCAGCTGCACGTCGGCCGGCCTGTCCAGAACGGAGAAAGCTGGTTTGTGATCAAAATAAATACAAATTCAAACGATAATCAGCACTTTCTCAACACAGGTTTATGGTAAGAGTAGGAGGTTTCAGTGTTCCAGCCCAACCCTGTTTCTCTGGACACTGAGAATGTGCCTTTGCAAACATTGCTTGAATGCAGAACTTTTGAAAAACTAAATAGTGTCTGGGAGCTATGGGCACTCAAAAACTGAATCTGTGCATTTTTACACTTATGCATGTGCAGTCATTGACTCTTTTATGAGAAAAAAGTCATTATTTAAAATATATAATTGTCACCATGATATTTTCTGAAAAATCACTTCACCAGGATTTTTCTCCTGAGAAGATGAGAAGCCTCAGAAAAGAAATGTAAACAATAATTATCTGATTTCTTGGAATGTGGTTTGGAGGTTGCTTACCAACAGGTGCATCTTTCACTGGTTCCATGTGAATTGTTTTTAATTAATGGTCAATCCCAGTCCAGCTGTGTCAGGACTCTGGTCAGTCATGGGTTTTTATTATTCATTCTTGTCTAACCTTCTGATGTATCTTTTCTCTTTCTTTAGTATAGTTTTAGTATACAATTTCTTTTAACATAATATAATAAAATAATAAATCAGCCTTCTGAGAACTTGGAGCCAGATTCTCATCTCTCACCTCTTCCTGGGGACCCTCACAACACCACAACATACAATCATTTCAAAGGTAGTCCTAAGCAGGAATTTAAGATTTGAGTGAAATCTTCAAGTCATCCTGCCATGCTGGGTTCCTCCTGTTGCAGAGGATAACTGTGTGATCACCATTGGTGTCTCTTCAGAGTGCACTACATTATTCTTAAATCTACAAACCTTGATATATAATCACAAGAAAAATAAATATTTACTAATGCACTAATAGCTACACTTTACAGAACAATTGTTAATAAACCACAAGTATCTGTGCCTGTTTTGTGTTGTTAGTCTCCAGATAATGGAGACTGTTACATAAAAATTGCTGTCTGGCATCAGACCAAAGATGCCTGTAACATCAATATTCAATGTCTGAAAAGCAGTTAACACTTGGGGATGAACATTTGCACACAATGAACTCCTAGTCTACAGCTTCTTTTCAAAGAATTTTAAAATAGTCTTTAAAACCCAATGCATTTTCCTCGTATGATTCTTCTCTATTGTAGTTTTCCCATTTTTTTTCCTTATCTAAATCTCATGTCTAAAGGATTAATAGCTTTGTTACAATTCCACTGTTTTATTAAACCCTTCCACTTTCCTGTCTTATTTTCTTAAGGCTTATCTTCTTTAAAACAAACTTCTAGATCCCATTAATGTTTTTCCATCTCCTGACTTTGCTCTTTTATCTCATTTATAATCTCCAGGTAAATGACTTGATGTGTCCAACCAGCCATCTCCCTTCTCACTTCCTAATAAACTATTCTCATTCTTGATTATCTCTTGCAAGACATTATTTTTCCCTCACCCTCCTCTTCACTTTCCTTCAGCTTTAAGGATTTTCCTAAATTTGTGGAGAACAAAGTTTAACACTTTTATTTTTCCTGGATTCCCAGGAAGGAAAGAGATGAAGATCAGGCTGAACCTGAGGACCCTTCTGAAATAAAAGGGCAGACAGGATGGGTTGGAATAAGATGAGCATTAAGGTTCCTTTCAAACCCAAACATTCCATGAATTGGTGTTTATCAAGTTAAGTATGTAATGTACTGCATGTGTGATGCAGAATTACTGGCATAAACAGGAAAAATAGAATTTATCACTGACCACCCAATGTATCCACACCTGCTTTCCCACTTGCCTCCTGATGTTCACCACAGCTGCATCTGAAACTCTGAGATGTGCAACCCTGTTTACCTTGCTGGTCTTACTTCTCCACTTACCTGGCTGTATTATTGAGTAATTAAGATTAAACTGAATTTTCCACAAACCCCACAATTTGATTTTTCTTCTGGTCTGCCTTTCTTTTAATCCTGTGCAACCATTCAATATCAAATTCTTTGGAGAATTTTTTGATGCAAGTGAAGCACCCAAATTTTGTCTCCTCTTTCTGACTCATGCAGAATGATTTATTCCATCTTTTTCCTTCGCTTCTTACCCTTCTAGCACGACACACTTCATGTAATTCTTTTCAGTATTTTCTATTTTAAGCTATGCTAATTTAAAGTGTTTTGCAAATCATCCTAAGGGCCATGAGATCAGTTAGTCTCTTTCTCTAATGAGTACAGCAGGAACAAAACCATTGACCTAAAAATAGCTCCAACTCCTTTAATATGCATCAGCCTGGTTATTCATATCTGTCCCCTGTGATCTAAACATTAAATCAAAGATGTTGAACTCAGATGTTAGCACACATTCCACTTGTTTTTCCCCATGTATACAGATGTATTTAAATTTCTGCCCCCAAGACAGGGGGTTTCACATCATCCTGCATCTGAAGCAGTGTTTCAGTAAAAAAAAAAAAAGAAAAAAAAGATAAAATAGTGGTAGAACAATAGAACATAGATCTGGAGGTCAGAAAACAGTTTTCATTATAAATACTCCTCTATCTGTTAAAAGGATGAGACAATGATATTTTTCTAGTTTATAGAAAAGATTATTCTGTTCTTTACTAAAGTAGACTTATAAATATGCCAAACTGCTGACAGCTAAATGAAAATTTAATACAGTATAGCCTAAACCCCATTTTTGTCACTCAATTTAACATGACTTTCAGTAATGTTAACAGTCCATTGCCTATTTATACACAGACTGTTGACACCAGAAATAATACTAATAATGACATTTTCATTTGCCTTATTCTCATAAATTATTTCTGATACAAAAAAATTGGTTCCAAGAACAGTTTAACAAAACTGCAGCATTAAACAATGCTGAACAATGCCACAAGGTTTTGTATCATGGAATCAGAACAGAGATTTATGTTAGCAATGGAAACAGTCGTGTAACCAAGATGCCAAATAACCCAGAAATTGCAGGATGAGCTCATGCACAGAGAGCTCCATCACCTTCTCTGGCCATGAAATGTCAGGATTAGAACTCTACAGACACAGAATTAAAGCTCCCTCTGAATTCTTGACCATCACCACCACAGAAAGATTCACAACACATTAGCACGTAGAAAAATATTCACATGGAAAGTGGTTTATAGAATGTTAAACTGCTTCAAATGCAGAACAGAATTTAGAAGAATAAAGGAGAATATATTCTGGTGACTCTTAAGACATAAGTTATTTTCAGCAGCAGGATATGAAAATATAGATGAAATTTTTGACATAGAAATGAAGCATAGTTTCGCCCCTTCTTACAAAAGATAAATCATTCAAAAAGAAAAAACACAGATACCAGGGATTAAAATCTTTCAATCTTCAATTAGGTTTGTATACAGAGGCTGTAGTTACTCCTGGTTTGTCAGTTTAATTTGCTACATAATAACTATAATATATAATAACTTTATAATAACTCTATATAATATTTAATAACTTTTTGTTATTAAATAGTTTAATAATTTTTTTCTACATAATAAATTTTCAAGTAAACTTCAAAAACTGCTCAGAAATATCTTGGTTTACTTACTCTGTAATATGTGGGTGACTTTTTTTGGGAATTCATTCATATATCTTAAGCTTATATTTGTGCATATTTTGCAAGAATTAGAATTCTAAGGGGATCAATTTTCATTTGTGATATTGCCTAAGCAACAGAGAAATACCCTGCATTTTCAATAACCAAATAAAGTTTAAAAAAATTATAAAATAATTAAAACCTAGGTCAATAGCATTATTTTTGTCAGCTTTCTGCAAGTTTTGAAAAATGAGATCATCCAGATGAATGTCTTCACCAAAACCTACATTATTTGTTTCTTCCAGTCACTGGTAAATTCACTACCAGAAATGTGTGTTTTGAAGTTGTTATGTGTGAGTATGCACAATTAATTTCAATATTTAACTTGCTGTCACTAATAAAGAAAAGGAGGTGGCTCTACATGAGCTTTCTGCAAGCAATATCTTGTCCTTTGGAGTTGTTATCAGCAGTCTGTGGGAACCACAATAATTCATTTCTGTGTGGCTGATGAGCCATAATTAGCTTTACTGAAACAATAGGAGTGGAGAGAAGCTGCATCATTGAAGATAATTAGTAGGTGAGCTGATTGGGATCTATCCCAACAGCTACAGAGTCTCTCTGTGTTATTGGAAAGGAGACAAGAACAATTTATTAATATCTCTGAGGCGTCTCAGGGACTGCTCTTTCCAGTGCTGGTGGTTCTGCTGGGATCAGCTCCAGGGAAACACCACCCTCATGCTGCCCACGGTCCCTGTCCTGCTGGCAGCACCTTGGGAAACTCCTGGGAATGATGTGGCATCATTAAAACAGCCTCTTCACTGACAGTGTTTCCAGGAGGCACCAAATCACCTTGTTTTGCTCAAAAAATAGAATACAAAATAATACCTGCTTCATACACAATGATTCTTTCAGACTATTTCATGCATTTTCATTTAAAGGAAAAGCTTTTCTGTTCACTTATTTTGATACAAACTTCACACTTCTGTATAATTAGATGTACCTTAGACAATCAGCAAACTATTCCTGCAATATATTTACTATAAACTACATGGAGAAACAAAGCATGTTTTTACGGCAACCGTGACTTTTTTTGCCCAAATTCCCATTAATTTGGCTTACTGGAAAGTGTTCATGATTACACCCAAACTTTTAATTACATGTCTCAGATGTGTACTTTTAATTAACTGATGACATTTTCTTTGTTCAATTATTGTAGTTCAATACAACTGTCGTAAACTTATAAATTTTAATTAAAGCTGCTCCAATCTCTGGCTATATAACATTCACATAGGAATTTGCCAAAAGGCTTAGCAGTAAGTAAGCCAACAGTGAATAATCCCTGAATTGCCAGTGGGATTTGTTTAACAAATTAACATTTGTGTGCAGATAATGAGGTTCTACAACTTAACACATCCAGCAAAGATTTAGCACAATCATGTTTTAAAAAAATTAGTAATACTCTGCAATTTAGTTAATTAGTTATCACACTACTATTCTATATTAGGTGGGGAAGGAGAAGAGGATTTACACATTCACTAGAACACACACATTCACCAGAAGAGTATTTTGTGTGCTGCACCATTTTATTTGGATCAGAATATGAAGCAAGATTCATTCCCAGGAAATCTCCTCATTTTTTGAGCCAGAAATGATCAGTAAGGAAATTCCCTGACTCCTGGGGAAGCTTCCAGCTGTGGGGACCCTTTGGAAGCATCATCTCATGAGGCTAAAATTGCTGGCAGCCCCTAAGCTCTCTAGAGGCCACATGTACAAAATGACACCTGTGAGATTGACTGCATCCAAGCTGTTAGAATAACATGTCAGAACTGACAGGAGCAGTTCAAGCCTCCAAGAAAGAGAGGGTCAAGCAAGGTGAAATGATCCCAGGTCATTTATACGTTGAAATGATCCCAGGTCATTTGTATTTTGAAATGATCTCAGGTCATTTATATTTTGCAGGTGGGTTTAGATTGGCACTGGTAGATGTACGGCTCCTTCAACTTCCATATGAAAAATTGTCATAATTTTGAACAAAAATATACTTTAAGAAAAGGCAAAGTTGGGAAAACATGTAGAACTTGATTGCATCAATTTAGCAGGTTAGTTTGATGAGTCAGATGTATAATGGATCAGAAGGATGACTGCTGCTTGTTGAGGAGGTGTTTGTGAGCACAGACAGCAGCAGCACAGCAGATCAAAGTCAAATGACACTGAGCTGACTTAATTTTAAAATAGTAATCTTGTACTTCACAGAGATTGAGGGAGTTCTTTACCAAAATCCAAAATACCTATTGGAACACAGGGATTTAAAGGATGTGATACCTGTAGACCTGGTTTAGTGGAGGACCTGGCAGAGCTGGGTTAAGGGCTCGGCTCAGCCTCAGAGGTCTTTACCAGTCTCAATGATTCTATTGCTGTCAGACAGATTAACCTGGTAGGACAAACTACAAATCTAGACAAAATACAATGCTGAAGTTCTAAAACCATTAATGAGAAACTGAACAATTCCGGGTAATAAAGGAAATTTTCATTCCTGTGTGTAGAAATGTGCAAGAATAAAGTAAAGACAGACTAACAACCCTCACATGAGCCTGGCTCAGCAGCTCAGCTCTGCCTGGAAGGCTGAGACAAGGAGAAGGCTGGTCTGGATTTCACACCCTCAATCTCATTGCAGAGGGCTTGTGCATCCCCTGCAGCTAAAAGTGCCCTGTCCAGTTCAAGGGCTGTGTATTCAACTGGAAAGATGAAATGGTTGCTGCAAAAACACTTGAGGAATTAAGCTTTCTTGGTTTAATTATATTTTTCAATGCTTTTGGGGAGTCCAGTGTAACTTCTCTCTGTAAAACATGTAACAGCCTTAGCACATCATGGGCCAGATTAAACTGTGATAAGGGGCATCTCACTGGCATGCTAGTTTGTTTCAGTACCACACGATTTATGGACTGATAGAGATAAGAAATACAGCCTGATAAGAAATAGAGATTTCCTCTTAATAGAATATTTACCAGGTCCAGGGGCCAGGTATGCAAGGAAGATGAGATGCACATCAACCTGAACATTTTATCTGGAATATTGGATGGAGTCACTGTGATTTAGAAAGATACAAGGTCTTTTTTCCACATTTCCAGCATATGAAAGTTATGGTGTGGGCTCCAAGGCACAGCCACCCTCATGAATTGGAAATGGCAGATAGGACATCTGGTTAACTTGAAATATGGCTGTTAAAAATTTGATGAAGCTAAAGGGAGCCAGCACAGCAGAAGAATAGTCCTATCAGTGGATGTGCACAGGTACAGCCATCAGAACCAGTTCTGTGACATCTCAGCTCTTAAAGGCACACTTTGGTCAGGTGTGCTACAGTAAACTTCAGCTGCTCTTAAAGGTCCAGATTCCCCCAAAGCAGGCAGCTGAACAATGAAATGTGGATGGTGGGGACACCCATGCTGGCTCTCCTGATGCACTTTAGTGCAGACACATCATTCCATTGGGGACCAAGCATCAGGCTCATTCCTTCATCCCTAGACTGATTCCTCCATCCCTAGAATGATTCCTGCCCTCCCTAGGCTGATTCCTTCCTCCCCAGCCTGATTCCTTCATCCCCAGCCTGATTTCTTCATCCCCAGGCCCATGTTAAGAATTCAACAAAATGTACTGTAGACCCTGCTCATATCTTGCCTCTACCCACTGGTGGCAAAACCTACTGCACTAATTGTTTTAGCAAGGCTGAGAGATTTCAGAGGCTGGATTTAGCAAATGAAAATTAAAAATATCCATGCAATAGCATAGCTGTGTGAGCACAGCAAGAGTGAGCTGCCTGGGAGAGGGAAAACAAACTGCTGGAGGTGAGAGAGCCCTGTGGCTACTGCCAAAAAAAAAAGGATTAAATAAAACCCTGGGGTCTCTACAGGACTCACAACAGAGCTGAGTTTCAGGAGCCAAGTTATTAATTTTATTAAGCCTTTTAACCCCACAAAAGAATCAATTGATGCCAGACATGTAAAAATGTGGGAATAAACATCCTCTCTTCAGATGATGAGGAAGCTCTGCACACCATTTAAACCATCACTTCCACTCACTTGCACGTCCTCACTTAGCATTTATTGATCCCACCACATTGATAAAAATCGCTGCTTATCACTTGTGCCAGTAGTTCCATCAGCTGTTAGGAGCTGTTTAAAGTCTAATTCATCAACTTCCAGTACAAGTAATTCTCATTTTCTGATATTTAGTCATTATTATGAACAACATTATTAACCCTCAACGAGTCAGAACTGAAAGAATAAATTACCAGACTTGCATTCACTTGGAATTTTGCCACCACGCCTCAGTCAATGGGAGGAGGCTCCAGTAGAAGCCAGCAAGTGGTGCTAAATTAGCAAATTACACAGGCTTACATAGGTTAATTAGTAAGGAATGCAATGGAAATCTTTACAATCTTAGCCCTCTCTGCCACAGAGACTCAGATACAGAATTCTGCGTTACAGGGAGGAATCTCTGATGAGCAGTCACAAACTTCTCAAGGTCAGGTGCCTGGGCTTTTTTTCAGAGGGTGGTGGCCACTTCATCCCACAGGAGAAAATGATTCACAGCATCTTAAGCAGATGAAAGCTTCTGAGAAGGAGGCACCAAACTCTTCTCCAGCTCTTGTATTTTGAATCAAATATTTAAATATTCCTTGAAGCAGAAAATAGAGTTCTGCTTCTCCTTTCTCACAGAATTGCTACATTTTAGAGTACTTCTTTTTACACTTTTCCTCTCTAGCCCAAACACTATACAAGATACAAAAGCTTATGTGTTAGGGACAAAGACCAATTTTCAAATTCCTGCTTTTTAACAGGATAAAACCCCTGAAGGAGATGTTATTTCAAATTCCTTAATGAAAATGAAGGATCTGAGTTCTCATCAACAAAATCTTCCTGAGAATTAGGTGAGTAAAATTCCTATTTGGTGAACCCCAGTAGGACAAAGGTAAAAGACTGAGGTCAGGTATTTAAGCAAATATCTCTGTGCGTGCACATATAAATTTAGGAGGTGAATTGATATAAATTTAAAGGAGATGATGTCTGGACTTGTTGTAGATGTGGTTTGACTGGACATTCTGCTTTACAATTCCACTGCTACATCACAACAGGTGTGTCATTACATTGAATATTTACTTATATTCTCCCTTTTCTGTTCTACAGTTTAATTGTGCTGAAACACCCAGAGAAGTAAATGAAAATCCCTATTGATTACAAAGAATATGTGTGGAATATGCTGCTATTTTTTGGCATATTTTTTAAGCACAGACAAAGAAAATAAAAAGAAAAAAAGTAAAGGAACAAATTCAAGCATTTAATGCAGGTCAAGACAGAGCTGTTCAGAAATCCTTACCAAGGAGAGAGGCCCCACAGGTCCCTCCATTCTGGCAGTAGTTGTAGCAGTGGTTGGTTTCACACCTCTCCCCAGAGTAGCTTGGCCAGCAGTGGCACCGCGCGTCCCCCTTCTCATTGATGATGCACTTCCCTCCGTTCTCACAGGTTAATTTACAGCTGTCATCTGCAGCAAGAACACACATGCACAGGGCTTCAACATCCCCAGCTCCATGGAATGGCAAAACAGAGCCTTGCCTCAAACACAGCCATGGGTCTCTGTCAGTGAGGGTAAAATATCACTTTTCAGCATGGAGAAAGTGAACTATGCCTTCCGTTTGCACAGTGACAGAAAAACCCCCACAATTTGGGGACCATAAACTCTGGAAAGGCTGGTGAGACCTCTCTCATGGCACAGGGAGGTTGGCCTCCCTAGGATCTAAGTGAGTAATGATAGTATGAATTCTTGTTTGAAACTATAATTCCAAGTTTGAGAATTGGACAATTGAATGCTGGTTTCATCTGGGAGACCTCAGAAAATTTCTCAGTAATTTTCTTGTGACTTCAGCCCTTTTTTATTAGCCTTTTTTGGATTTCTCTTCCACACTCTCTGCTAACTAAAACCTTCATAACTAAGCCCTGTCTGAAATATTTAAAAGGAAATTGTTTGGCCTTTAAATCCTCTTCAAAAATTGGTATTTGCATACAAACTTGTTGCTCCTTGTTGTAGTGTGTTCTGTTAGTTCATTTAATTGCTCCCCCATTTTGTACTGTTCCCCCCCATTTTATACTATGGTTC
>JAWWMS010000287.1:5089422-5134105 GCA_035048045.1 Chlorospingus semifuscus | reverse complement strand
ATTCCGTATTAGTCAAAAAGTACAGTTCAACCCTACAAGTTCTTGATATCCACAATTGCTACTAATTTCTAAGAGTAAAAGACTTTTTACATGACCTAAAACAGCTGTGTGCAAGTACAATAAAACCAGAACATCTCAAAAACCAGAAGACCACCAAAATCAACAAGAATATTTTGACTGACTTTGAATCAGGATTTTATTGCACAGCAACAGAAAAAATATTTTTGTCTGACCTCCCTTTGGATTGTCAGGCCACTCTTCCACAATATACAGTCAAGTAAGGCAGGATTTTCTGTTTTGGGTTATTGACATCCTTAACTGTGTCAAAAATGTTCTGAATAGTTTTAAACAAGGTGAATGTGTGGGGTCTGGAATATTTCACATACATTTTCTAGAACTTCATCAGAAAAGGAAAACTGCAGCACCTAGTTCTTTATTCCATACGGTATAACCTCCTAAAGGAAAAGAACTCAATTTATAAATGATTTTTCATTTCTTTGCAGGCTATTAGTGACTTATTAATGGCAAGTGACTGTCACTCAGCCTTTAATTATAAACCTGTATCAGTTCAAGATGCTGATCTTGGGGTCAACTCTGATCTTTCCAGAAATCTCTGCTAGTCCTTGGCAGCTGAAGTGGAGTCTCAGCAAGAGACAAACATTTAACATCCACTTCCACTTAAAATAAATCAAAATATTGCAAAAAAAATTATTAGAGAGTACTATGATACAGAACTTTCAATTCCTAATTCAGAATCAGTGATACTACAAAACTTGCAGTCTACTATTATAAAAATAACATAGATGAAAGAAAAAGTAAGGAAAAAAACTACATTAGGCATTACTTGAAATATGATTGTAAACAAAAAACTAAGGAAGCACTTATTCAGCAGCCCTTTAAAAAGTCATAACAGATATTGCAGCCATGGGAAGGTACTAAAAATTATCAATATATTAAAAATGCTTCTCTAGGCATTTTCTGTCTGCCCATAAAAATTTATAACATGCCATTTAAAAACCTCTTCAGATCTCTCTTTAATAAAAACACACATTCCTGAAAACATTGCCATAGCATAATTCTTTGCCCACTAGTAAAAATGGAGCATTACTGAAATTATGAGTACAAACTGGTACAAGTCAGCAGGGAAAACCAATTTTTTTCTATTTGTCCATTCTTCAACACCTAAGTATTAACTATGGGCAGCTTGAAATATTTTTTAGGTGGTGCTGCAACAGCAGAAATTCTTGACATTTGTCCACCTGAGATGGACAAAGAGCTGACACTTGGAGGGGCAGGGAGGGTGCTCAGACTGATTTCTGTCCAGAGTTGGACAGTTTTATTAATACCACATCATGAGCCACTAAAACACAGTCTTGTTCATTCAATATTTAAAGCCTAGGCAGTATAGATCAATGAGATTTTCTCCAGAGAATTATGACATTTCAGGTAAATTAATTTAATTGCTAAATTGAGCACTTTAAGCACAGAAGATCTCCACAAAATACCCATCACTTGCACTTCTGAGCCTGGAATTAAACATCAGAAAAACACCCTCATACACATAATACACACAAGAAATGCTAGTCTGTGATTTCTAGAACATTAAAAAAAAAATCAAGCTGGCTAAGAAATAATTCCAGCAGTGTGACCAAGCTAGGTTTGGCCTAAATTAGAGTGAAGACATTTTAAAGTACTTAATAATCTTCTATTGAAAAGATTCCCTCCCCACCCCTAAAACACAGCAAGAACTTAGAGGCTCTTTTCTCAGGAAATCTGGTTTCCTGTGTCTCAGTATTAGTCATTACAGAGGTTCCCAGAATATATAATTTTAGATAAAAATGCTGCAGGTTTTCTCCCTTCTTTGACTTTTACTTCAAAGTCACTATTATTTGCTATGTTGCTCTCACTGCCTTTCACCATTGCTGCAGCGTTTTTTTCTACTGAATGACTCACGTTTAATTTGGGATCCAAAACACTTCAGTGTTTTTCAAACTTCTTTTGGTCAGTATTTATACCCACTCACTTTTAATCATCTTGTATCAGTTAAGCTGAAAGCTCATTCTTCATTTTGATGAATATTAGCAGGGGAGGTATTTTTTTTTGAATCAGGCATTTTGTTTCTTCACCTTTCAGTTTCAGCTCATTAATGTGTGTATTGAACATCACAAAACTCTGCCCTCACAGCCAGCCTGGCCTTTTGCAATGACCAAAACTGACCAGCTGTTTATTTTCTGGTTTTGCTGCAGTTTTCAGTACCTACCTAGGAGGCTCTGATCAATGCATGTTCCATTCATCAATGCCTTTCCTTCTGGACAAGCACACGTTGCACCAGAAGGGTTGAGTAAACAAATGAATTCACACGTCAGGCCCAAGCAGGGGTTAGGCACTGTTTAAAAAGACAAAATATTAGAGATATTGAGTTTTATTTTTTTTATTAAAAATAATTAGAACTATGTTCTAAAGCTAAGAAAAGATAAATAATCAGATACAAAAATTCTGATACACTTCCACTTCCCAGGATATCAACAGCCTCGAGTCTGTGAACACACTCCCCCAAACACCATGCAAGACCCACAGAAGGACAGAATTTATTCCATTGCCAAAAAATCTATTGGTAACATGGAGTAAAAAATTTCATCTCCTTCTGGCTAAAGGGATTGTTATTCATCTCTTTTCTAATTATTTTTATATCTCAGTTACAGTGAAAATACAACAGCATTTGTGTACAAACTTGTCCAGCATCCTTTGGGCGCAAACACATCAAAATGATATAAAAAAAATATGACTAAATCTATTTTCAGTTTGTACAATCAGGCTCTGGTTTATGTTTACACAACTTGGTTACATTTCCCCCTGCAAGACTGAATTTAAAGTATTTACAGTAATTATGCTTACTCACAGTCCGTTTGTTTGTAGCGGTGGAAAACCAAGGCACTTTTTGCTTTATCAACATCCACACTTAGATATTCTACAAGGCTCTTGCCAAATTTGTGCACTCTAAATGCACCATTTTTAGGGCCTGCTCCATATATGTAATCCTCAAAAATGTCAATTCTATGTGGATGCAGTAAACCTTGAATAAAAATGGATAGTAAATACAAACGCATATTCATATTCAAGTAATAAACAACTTTTCAACATAAAAACTTCAATTCATATACTGTGATTAACACCTAAGGACATTGTTTTTCAGACAGCTTGTTTGGTCCTCACAAAAATTACTTTAAAAAAAAGCAATCTTCCTCAAAGGAACCCTTTCCATTTTGCAGGCAACTTAAATTTCAAGATTTTTATCAGTTTTCCACACAATTGAGTTTCAGAAACTGGCTGATAATTGAAAAAAAAGAAACTCTGTAGTAACAACTCACTAATTAGAGCAGACTTGTTCTACTTATTGCAGCTTAGGTACAACACTTTAACTAGATGTATGTGACAAGGAAGAAAGAGGTCATCTTGCTTCACATCAAAGAGATTATTCTGACAAAACATTTCTTCAGCTCCTTCCTAACATATTTGAAATGCTAGTTTTTTTGTACTGCACTTGTTTTAATTCATAATTATAGTAAATTAATGCAAAAGAAATTGTTAGCTCTACCAACTCCCCATTTTTAAGAGCTCTGAGGGGCTCTTAGGCCACCAGTTGGATTTCCTGTGTACAACTGGATGTAGAAATTCACATTTGCCCTCAATAGGGAAATGGCTTCGAACTAAAACTTCTTTGCCTGTGATGCATCTCTTCCTGAAGCTATAAAGACTCAGAAAATATTCATTGTCATACCTTGTGCCTGCTATTTTCTCCATTTACTCTAAAAATGGTTTTGTATTCCCCCTGTATTTACCTAATTTCATTAATCAGCCTTTATTTCTTCCTATTGTTCTTTCATGCTATCAGTGCTTGGTACTCAGTATTTCATTTTCATAAAAATATTAATGAATTCTAATTGATTCTTTTAGGCTTATTTAATTCAATGGGTTGAAGGTTTTAGTCTCTTTCCAAAGCAATTTCTAAACTGCCCCAATTTTCCTTTGGTCCAGGGCTAGAGGAGGTTGTGGTCAGATCCTCACACTCAAAGTGATCTTTCTGACAATTATATTCATGTATATTGATACAAATTGTGGAATAAAGTGCTTTTAAACCAAAATAAGATGTTTTAAATCTTGTCCTGCCCAATTAGGATTATGGGAGATTCCTTCTAGTATATTCCAGAATATCCTGCTGAATTCTGGGTTAAAACACTGAATAGCAACAGGTATAATAACACCCTGACAATTCCCCAGAACTAACTGCCCACTAAGCAATCCTCCTCAAGAGTTGCTTTCAAATCTTTTTTTTCATGTGTTCCTTTTATTTTCTACTCAAATTTCATAAATTTCTTACTTAACAAATTGTTAAAAAGCCATTGTGCAATTGAAAACAGTTTGCTTCACCAGAATCTCCTTTTTTTTTATCAAAAGGAACTTTCTTCATTCACATTCTGTTAGCAGAATTCTGTGATTACTCACTGACCTGAAAGCCAAGCCCATTATTCTCCCAGAACTGATTCAGCCCAACAGTTCTACAACCCCTAAAACTCCAGTTCAATGCAGGCAGCTCTAATAAAAGTCCAAGTGAGATCAAGCCTAAATATTAATCCCAATGGTACTCAGTAATACCTATACTTGGATATCTGCACATATCATTAAATCTTTGTTCCCCTAAGGTAATTTTATCAGATTATCTTAAAGCTGAAATTATCTTTATCTTATCTAAAACACTTGCTTGGATAATGTTTGAAGCATTGTCTAACAAAAGCACACAAAATTACTCAATAATCACTGCTTTTTGCTTACATAGTCCCTCTGAATAGTGAAATAAAACAAAATAAAATGAGAACCACGTTATGCCAAGGCTCTCCATACCTTGTTTTGTGCTCACAGACACAACTGAGTCGGACCCATCAAAAAGAACACTGCCAATAACAGACAACTCAAAATCAGCCCAGAACAGGCGCTGGCTGAACGGATCAACCACGAGACCTACAAAGGAGATAAAGTTCAAATAGGAACATAAAACCTGAAAAAAAATTAGTATTTTTCTATAACTCTACATTTTTATGTCATTCATATTCTCATGTACACAAAATATTGTGGCAATGAAAAGATTTGACTGGAAAACAAACAGAATAAAATATTACAGCTCCCACTTAAACCTTCCCCTTGAGGCAACCATGGTTTTTTACTTTCTTTACCTTACTCTGCCCAAGGTCAGCACCTTTTCTAACCCATCCTCCTAGAGATAGAAATACCAGGTAGGAATTAAATAAAGAGTCAACTCCTCTAACCTGTTCTCCCAACCAAAATCTAATATGCCAATTGCACCAGTGTGATCCTGTGTTAAAAACAAGGCATTCAGAATTCATGGAGTCTTTGCACCCTGTCTCCACACTTATTTAATTCTGTTCTCATTTTTATCACCAAGACTTCCCATGCAGGCTTGCAGAATTAAAAATCAGATTATTTTAACTACATTACTGCTGCAAGACTTAAACAGCAATATTCAAAGATATATAGCTATGTATTTTTTGATATATATTTTCATCTTTATATGAAAAGAAAACAAAAGAGAATAAAAGATTGATGATATTATAAATATCCAGGCTCTAGGCAATAACCAAATAGTTAAATCAAGTAGTCCATGCTTCACAGAGGAAGATTAAATGGTTAATATGCCATTTTAGGTCATGTCAAACACTTCAGCCTGAAGAAAATATTGAAGCCATAAAATAATTTCATTCTGAGCTTTTGAAGTTGCAGCGCATCTTTAATAAGAATGGGGAAAGGTATTTTTCTTCCTATTTATGTAAGTAGGTAAGTCAGAAAAAATACATCAAAAGAAATTATACATAACAGCAAAAATACTCCTCTTAAGGTCATAAATTAATCAGCTGCAGATAGATGAGAGGAAGTGGAGAAAATCTGACTCACAGACCAGTGAAATATGTTTACATTTAAAACTCCATTGTAAAAAACTCTCTTTAAAAGAAACACTGGCATTCAGGGATATGGCTAAAGAGAATAATTTCTGGTAAAAAGCAATCACAATGTGTCATTGCTGTGTGATGCATGGGACCTGTAAGGGACGTGCTTTAGAAGCAGTCCCCACTTTCCAGCTTTAAATTATTCTTTGCATTTTAATGAGAAGATTTAAATATAAATTAATACACAACTAGCATTCTCAATGTACTTTCATGGTATTAGAAATAAAAGTATTTCTATTTGTTTTATACATATAACACTCCTGTGATAGTAATTTCTACGAAGTCAAGCCCAAATGCTCAAACTCCCTCTCCCTCTTATTTGAAATAGGAAATCCATATCTGGTAATAAATTTAAGAACAGTGTAAATAATATTAGAAAAGTCCCATTTGAGAGGAAATATATCAAAGATTTGAACTCTTTCTTTGCATTCCCTCTATATGGGCCTGTGTTAAATATCTGACAAAAAATTTTAAACTCCATGAACATCTATTTTCTACTATGAAGTAAAGGAAGAAAACACAGAAGGATGTTACTAAAGTATTTTTAGGCAGTAAATACAGGAAAATGCCCATTTCTTGGGTGTTTTGTCAGGTTGGTTTTTTTGCTTGTTTGGTTATTTTTTTTGTTTTTAACTGAAATCTTCCTCAGCTAGTGGGTACCAGGTATTTGGGAAAAATGAGTTGTTTACCTGTAGGTCTTTGCAGGTTCTTTTGAACCAGTATCCTTCTCAGAGTACCATCCATAGATGATTCCTCTATGTGAGACCGATCCCCAATAACTGTCCAGTACATCATCCTGAAATATTAAACACAAAAATTAAGCTGAATGCCAGCACAGAGCCTCCAAACACTTCACTGATACTCAATTTTTGTGAGCCTTTCAGCACTCCTGGCAGACTGGAGGTCTTGTTTTACCCTGGGGTAAGATGAGCAGGAAATTAAGTGAACAACTTGGAAAAGTTTAGAAAATTGCAGAATTTTCTTTTCCTTGTTGCGTTTTGCAATTTTATTGGAATTACCAAATCAGAGTGGTGTTGAAGGATACATACCCTTTTTTAGGATTGACAGCAATTAAGCTGAATGCCTGCACAGAGCCTCAAACATTTCACTGATACTCAATTTTTGTGAGCCTTTCAACATTCATGGCAGCCTGGAGGTCTTGGTTTACATTTAGGCAAGTTGAGCAGGAAATTAAAGAAACAACTTGTAAAAGTTCAGACAATTGCAAACATAATTTTCTTTTCCTTGCTGTGTTTTGCAATTTTATTGGAATTACCGAATCAGAGTGGTGTAGAAGGATACATACCCCTTTTTAGGATTGACAGCAATTGCATATGGCTCTCCTGCAATGCTGGTGAGGAGCCTGGTGCAGTTGGGTCCCTTCAGCTGCCCCACATTGATGGAGTACCTGAGGCTGGTCCAGTGAGTTGTGTAGTAGCTGAACCAGTGCATTCTGGAGTGATCAGTCCAGTAAATATTCCCAGCCACCCAGTCCACAGCAATGCCCCTGGGCCTTTTGAACTCTGGACACTAAAAGGAACAGATGGTGCAGTCAGGTTTGTGGAAATGGCCTTTCACAGCAGCTGCACAGCCACAGATTTTTGTCATTTTTTCAGAAACACTGCATTGCAAAGACTTAAACTGCACCTGCTGGAGTTCAGCTCTGAGGGATCTCTGACACCTCTAGTCCATGCAGAAGAACCAGTCAATGTTTCAAATCTGTTCACTCAAGTTTAAGGCTACCCCCATTAGGGAAAAGTCACTTTGACATCAACTACTTGAACTATTGATACTGAAGCAAACAAGTGATTTGGATTGTAATTTGAAACTGAAGGAAAAGGAGTTTTGAAGATTCTGCAGCTATTTTATTCCATGGTGTTCCATCCCAAAGCCCTCAGTGAAAATAGTGTGAGGCCATCCTGAGGAGTGGGTAGAGAAAACCACTGCATTTAGAAAACTGCACAAAATTCCCTCTGTATTCATGAATACTCATCTTCACACATAAAAGATGCTTGACTCATTATAACATTAAATTTATCAACTGCAGGATCTCTATCATCAATTTTTTTTCCATAATCATTAAGGTTTAGTTCTGAAAGATGGTCCTGAGGACAGGAGTTCATATTGCAAATAAGAGATCTATATGAACAACTCTAAAGTTTACTGGAATTCCTGCAGAAATGAGTATTCCCAGTAAAATAGGATTACCCAACTCTTTCTAACATGAATGCAGTGTATCGCAAAAACCTCAAGACGATCATGAGCTAAATACACATACAGTTGTATGTCTATTTACTCATAACTATATCAAGCTAAATCATGAAAAAAACCAGATATTCCTCAAAAAATGAAGCAATGAAATGCTACTAAGCCACATAACTGAAAACCAGGAAAGAAAATCCTAAAATAACTTGTTTTCCCGTAAGTGTCAGAGTTCCCTAATACCACAGGATATTTGTAAACTATTTTCATCATATTAAAGTTTAAAGTTTGATTTTCAAAGCTAAAAATCAAACTCTTAGCTTTAAACTTTTAATATTGTACCATAAATATTGTACCATAATTCTTTGATATGAGATGATGACAGTGGTGGCATATGCTTCCACAAATAACAGAATTTTTTAAGCATAGCATTTGCATATAACAAACTCTTTTCTTTATTTCTGTCCAAGCAACATTCACAGAAAGGACCAGATACCAAAAAAAAAAGAGGTATTTTCAGGTAAGACAAACTGTATTTTTACTCCAAACTCCTTTTAATTCTGGGCAATATTCAGGTGCCTGAGTCAAGAAACCTCTCATACCTGGAGATCTCTTTGGGTACTGCAAGGATTAATGGCTTACAATGCTGAAACCAAATATTCTTTTAAAAGGAAAGCAGCTGTCATGGCCAGAAAAGCCTCTCACCTTTTCTTTTTTTTTTTGACTGTTCAAACCACAGTTTACAATAAGACTCTTTTTTGAGAGCCTGGAAAGACCAAGATGAGAGTTGCCAAGCAGAATAAGAAATGGTTCCCAAAAAAGGTGGTTCTAGAAGCAGATGAGACATCCCAAAAAAGACATCCTACAAAAACTGGGGAATGAGGATGGGGTTATTGAGGAATACTGACCCTGACTCCTCAACCAGACAGGAAAAGTCTGGTTTCAGTTCCAGTAATGCTGGGGGAATATTAAAGATCAAATGAAGAAGAAGATGAACAGAAGAAATGTCAAGGAGCCATCTGGTGTAAGAGATTTTAAAAAAAGAGGAAAAAAACCCACTAGCTGCTGCTGTGGCTGTGCAATTTCCAGTTGTGTTCATTAAGCTACATCATATTTCTGAGCTCTTCTGCATCTTCTCACACTGTCTAGTAAAATTGCTAACTGGAAATGAGTTCTTACCTAATAGCTTATTTGGATTATGTTAATTTTGAAGAATAATTCTGCATATAAAGTAAGGATGAAAATACAGGAAGAAAATCACATTAATGTTTTCTACAGTGATTTTAGCCCACTTTGATGGTAATTATAGTGTACTACAACTTATTAGAAAAACTGGGGTTTGAAAGCTAATTGCCTTTCACAGTTTGGAAGTCTCTGCAGAGCTACAGACCACGTCAGCCCGATGACTTTTGATCAGAACTGTTGTCTTTTGTAAATTCTGTTTTCAAGGCAAAGAATTAATTAAAAAAAAACAAACAAACAAAAAAAAACAAAAAAAACCCAACCAACTAAAAAAAGAAGCTGCAGTAACAATTTGGATCTGGAAACCTTTTTCATATAACAGTAGATTACAGATTTTCAGCCCCTAAAGTTGAGTTTGACTGAATAAAATACATTGCACACGCAGTAGGAACACATCCCTTTGCAATGGTTAACAGGAAGAATAAATGGCAAATCTAATTTGTATCATAAGCAGTACTTTATCTTATTTCTTTTGCAGATATTTTGGGTATGGAATTGCTGTGGAACAAAGTAAAGCAATGTTTTATTTTGCCTCTTCATTAAAAAAATAATACACTATCTAATGTTATATTACTAGAAAAGTAAAAAGAAATTAAAGACAACAAAATTTTCAGAATTTTGCCCACTGAAACACAACATTTTTGTTGATAGATGAGCATCCCAGTGGGTGCAGTAATTCACCAAACCACCACTGGTATTACATAAAGTAGGATCATTTACAAACCCCAACCAGCTGATTCCAGAAAGAGTCTTCTAAGTATATAAACTTCATCCAGACAGAGCTGTAGCTCTAAGATAGAACCATAAATTCCTGTTTTTTAGAGAAAATGGGCTGGAAGCAGTTTGTATTCACAGGTGGCACTGGGCCCTCAGGCAAGTGTTGGGAAACAGGAGTGGGCTCATCTCAAGGGTGTTGAGGGCTCTTGTGAAGCTCTCAGAACTCTGGAGCAGGCTGCCAATAAACTGACTGGATACACCACAAAACCTGTGCTTTTCTTCCCTTTGGATGGTATCATCATTATAATGTTCATTTTTTAGTCCTCTTCCATAAAATGAAGCCCTTGAGCTGAAGTGTGGGGCGGCTCCACGTTCATTGTTCACCTCAGATAAACTCCTGCAGCTCTCCCCAAGGATCAGCTGGGGTGAAACCCTCTTCTGCATCTGTCAATAAACTCTGAAGAGTTGATATTTACTATTTCCTTTAACGCTTGAATTTGTACCAGTCTTAAACCCCTTTTCACAGAAAATCAGGAGAGCTACTTAAAGCTATTCTCTGAGGAAGGCTCTTGATATGCTAATTCTGTGGAGCAATTTCGGTTGAGATGGATTTTTGCATTAATGTAATTACCTGAAAATGCAGGTGACTTTGTTCAAGTTTACTGTCCTGATTTACATATCAAAGTCTAGATATAAAAATTATAATGTAACCTTTGAAAACTTACCCATTAAAAAAAAAAACTTGGGTTAAAATTAAGGAATTCTCAAGCCTTTTAAAACCAAATTTCTGTGACAATATTCAAGCAACATTATAAAACCAATTAACCTATTGATCAGCTGCAAATAAGGCAACAATATTTGAATATTAATGAGATAACGCTGGGAAAATAACTGAACAGTTAAGCACAATGAGTAGCAAATACTTCACAAATATAAATGAAAAGTGTCCAAGATATATTCAAATACAGTCTGTGCATTTTCCACCTTCAGATTTGTAAAAAAGCTTTGTCTAGCTTGGCTCAAGCATTGCCACAAGGACCTACCTGCACTGAAGAGACAGGGGAACATGGGGTATAAAGAAAAACATCATTTTTCCAATATCTTTGAATAGAAAAGGAAGTGACTAAGAGATATTCTCTTAGTGAAAAAGGATAAAAAACCTGAATACTATTTCAGTATGTTAGAAAAATACTAATTAAGAATATTTTATCTCTATTAGTTTAAACAGAGAGACAGTGACAAAAGAGCTGTGAAAATTTCCATCCCTGGACTGAAAGATTTGAAGATTTAGATTATGAAGATTTCTGAAGGAAACTTATGCACCATTTTATGGGTCTCTAAGAAAGTGTTAGATTTCTTAAAGGCTGCAGGTCAGCAAACTGCTCTTGCTGCAGAATGCACCTTCAGGTTACCTCCCAAAAAGAAAATAAATAAATAAATAACAACACCACCTTCTCAACACGAACCTCACAAGGTTTCACACTTTCATTATTTTCTAGTGAATAACTCAATCAATAGATCTGTTTATCAGGATTTTTTAAACAGAAATGTACACTACATTGTTAAATGAGAAAAACTCCACAGTAGAATTACTCCACATCCTCAATACAGGTATCCTTCTGCAAAACTCAAATGACAGAGCTGACCTGTTAGAGATCCTAGGCATTATTTTGTACTTCAGATCTACTTTCCATACAATTTCTGTGAACAAAACCTAGACACTTCTGCTGGGCAGGTGGAGGTGCTGCTTTCAAACCACTCTTATAAAGATGCAACAACAGATTCCAGGTATCTCCAGGGTCCATTGGTGCCTCCAGCAGGAGGCTTTTTGCCCTGCTGGTGTGAAAGGTCAGGAATGTCACTCATTTGGAGAGGAAATATCCTTGGGTGGATGTACTCAGAAGTGGTTTCAGAGGTGTATGAATTATAGATGAAAGATTGGGCTACTGTTGCTGCATTCCTGTTTATTGTGGGTGTATAAAAGCAGGCATGGGATGGGAGGTCATCACTGTTACCTCTCCTAAGTCTAAGGAAATGTGAAAAAGCCAGACAGGTGTTTTTTCTAACTGGCTAAGAAAAAAGTAAAAAACTCTACTCTGCTGTCAAATTCAATGAAGACTAAAAATCCCAAAATCTAAATTTACAGCATTATAGAAACACCAATGTAGAGACCACATTGTTATTCTCAGTTCAGCAATATCACTTCCTAGAGAATTTTGTAGAAATATTTTAAGCAAAATGAGTAACAACATACATTTAGTTTATTTTCAAGTAAAGACCACTTAAAATTACCCAAGTTTATGAAAATCCACATTTCTGTTGCACAGTCCAAACCTACATTTATGCTTATTCAAAATAAGACAACATGCAGTTCAATAAAAATGGAAGTAAATTGTTCTAATGCTTCCATACATGTCATAACTTTGCCAATATTATTGTTTATATGATCACTGTAGAAATTAAGCTTGTGTTTAATCTCCTTTTCTGTCTTCCCAAGATTTGAAATTCATGGCCTTTTTCTTCTTTGTATTACATTCTTCCCTTTTCTCTGTTGCAATAAAAAAATCTTGATGGTATACAGCCTTCCCAATGTTCTAATATAGTGTTTACTTCTCTGCAGGAAAGTTTTTTAAATCCTACAATTGTGTTGTCTTGGAGACTCTACCAAATCTGTCAGAGTCTTGAACAGAAAAGCTTTAGGAGCCATATATATCACTGAAATAAAATCATTCTCAGATAGACATTTTAATTTACTGAATCAGCCCATGCTATTACAGAAGAGTCAGAATAGAAAAATAAATTGAATTAAATTTGTGTGATTCAATCTTTGATTTTGATCACTTACTATCAAGCCACTGTTACTCTGCCTTCTCTCTCTGTCGTGAAGTTTTCTGTAGAAAATCCCTCCTGGATTAAACTGAGTGCTCCAAACAATCATATCCCCTTGAAAATATGCATCCATTCCAGTTATCCTTGAATTGTGTTCAATATGTGATATTTGCTGGTGAGCACCACTGTAGTTGAATGGATATGCAAAACCCAGGATGTCAGTGTCATTAGCAACATAGAGAACTTGATCTTCAGAGCCTAGGGATTATTATAATAAAACAAAAATAAGGTAAATGTCAACTAATGTAAAAAAATCAGTGTGTTTAACTCAAGTAGCTTTTTGGTGCTCAACGGATAGAATTTCTGGGGTTAAAGTTATTTTCTGGTTGTTGGAGACTGCAGAAACACCTACACTCTGAGCAATAAATGCAACTCTTGATATTCTGATATCAACACATCAAATTCAGTGCTCTCCAAGCACACAGGGAGACACCCAGGACCGTATTTCAATGTGTATGTAATATAAAAATTTGAATATTTTTAAGAAGTATACAAAAATACAGGATATTATGCATTCAGCCCATAGGAATCCCATATTTTTATATGCATGCTGTCTTTAGAGGGACATAAATGTATATATTAAAGGAACACAGAGCTGTCAATGAACATGTTTTTAAATTGCTCTACTGGAAATTAGAATTGGAATGATTTTATCTTTAGTTAAAGCTGTAAAGTTTTGACTGCAACAGAACCTGTGTCTTACATCTCATTTCAGATAGCCAGATACCATCTTGATCCAGATGTTGTAAAGTATATTATTCATAAGGAAATGTTCTCAAATATCAATACATTGAGTGTTGAGAAAGTTAAAATCTGCTTGATAATTTAGAATGTATTTGGATAATTTTTATTTCTTCGTTCATATCTCATTTATCCACAGAGAATCAATCTAAAATGTCACACTTCCTCCTTATGAGTATGAAATATCAAACATCATTTGTTCCCTTCCTCCTGATAAATGCAAGAACAAAGAGGAGGTTGGTTAAAGCAAATATCAGTGAGGAAACAAGGAAGCATGAACTGTATTACAATGGAAATGAAGCTTGTGGAAAATTCAGATTTGGGATAATGAATCCCAGATTTTTAAATTATAAGCTCTCAGAATTATGTCTGTGTTCCTATAATAACAAACCATTATCTTCCATTAGTAACCCTATTTGTTCCCATGTCATAATCTTATTTCTTTAGTAACAGACAATGATGCCAAACCCTGAGAGAGTCCATGTTGTGTGTTACTAATGACTCATTAATATGATCTTCCCATGCCAAATTTGCTTCAAAAATATGGAGAATCTATATAACAAATGACAGCACTGTCCATTTTGATATTTCTTACCTTTTGCTATGCAACTGTTGTTCCTCTCCTTATAATTTTTCTCACACTCACATCTGTAAGAGCCCTTTAAATTATGGCAGTGTTGGGAACAGGTACCAAATACCATGCACTCATTGACATCTATGAAGAAAAAATTGTAATTTTTATCTATATTTATATCTATATAATTTATATCTATAGTGTAACACACTATTATTTAACTTGTTCATATAATCGTGGAACAAAGCAGATGAACAAAGGGGACTCATAAATATTTTCCTGCTGACCAGTGTAGAATCATGAATATTAAGACTACATTTTCTAAGGAATTTCACTTTCCATCTGTTCACTTTTATTTCAATTTTGTATTATGCATCTTCATTATTTTATGCATCTCAAAATATCCTCATACACCAACTTCAACCAATGTTAAATAATCTACTAGACCTTAAAAAATCCATTTACTTCTGAATTATTTAATAGCCTGACTTGAACCTTTTGACATTCTAACAAGTTATGTTCAATTAGTGGTTTTTAACAACTGATGTTAAATCTTTGATAACCTCTCCAGATAAAATGTATGAATCTAAATTTTGTAAGTACTTTCTGGTGTTTGTTTGTGTTTGCTTTGATTTTTTTTGGGCGTTTTTTTGTTGCTTTTTTGGGGTTTTTTTTTCTCTGTGTGTTTTTTTTTTCTTTTTAATTTCTTAATGCCATAGCTATCAAACAGCTTTTACTCTGTGGAAAAAAAAACCCCAAACGTGATATGTATCTCCTTCTCCAGCACAAAAAATTGACTACAGAATTTACTTTTAATACTTCACATGAAGGGAAGATGGAAAATATCTGTACCTTCACATTGTCTATTCCTCCTGTTCCTCTGAAATCCAGGTTTACACTGACACAAAAGGGATGATTTTGTTTGATTACAGAATGCATCATCTCCACAAGGATTCACATTATCTTCACATGTATATTCAGCGACGCCTAAACATAAACAAAATGTCTAAAAAACCCTGATAGATTTGTTTAAAGTGTTAAAAATTATATCTAAAGTGACAACTGCAAATAACAAATTCATCTTTCTGTTTAAAGAGCATCAGGTGAATTTTTAACAAATAAATGACATTAAAGTGTTTATCTACATCTGCAAAATTTAATGTATTATATTTTATGCAATGACAGTATTTAACAGATACATTTCCCATCAAGAATTTAATACTACAATTTTTCTTGTTGCAAATATGAAACAACACATTCAACTTGTACTTAAATTTTGTAAAGAACTCGTAACTACACCAAAAATCCTCTACAATTTGAATTGCTGTCAAATTTGTCTTGCTCTTGTGGTACAGAATTCCATCCATTTTTAACTAAAAGAAGGAACTGCTTTAAACTGAGTTAAACTGAGTTGCTCAATAGGTCTTGCACAGATGAATGTCTTGATTAATTGTTTCTTCTCTGCTACAATCAAGAGAACAGATCTTGCCAGGCCAACTCACTTATTTTGCAGTCCTGCTCATCTGAGCCATCTCCACAGTCATCAAACCAGTCACACTGCAGCTCCATGGGAATGCACTTCTTGTCATTGCAAGCAAACTCATCTTTTCTGCATGGTCTGGCTTTATAGGTGATTTTATCTACATAATTACAGATTAATAAGAGAAAAAATAAATCAGTATTTAGGATTCTCAGCTTATTTCAGACACATACAAATGGGAAGGACCACCAAGCATTAGGCAACTGGAATTTATTTCAAGCTTAATTTCTTTCTGTTTCAAATTCTGATCTGCTAACCTGCAGTTATGCCTTACTGAAGGACAAGCATGTGATAAATAAGTAATGCAATGATTGACTCTCACAATTAATGGGCAAATATCATGTATATAGGTTAAGAAAAGTTTATAGATTTATAGTTATGTTGTACCCCCTTGTGTGGTTATCAAGGGACAATGGGAGTTGGGACATCTGGGAGGGCCGGCTTGTCACTATGGAACACTGACCTCCAGTCAGGATTTGAGGAAGAGATCTCCACCACTGGACAGCGAAGAAAGGATTGATGGACAGAATTTTGGGAGGGGTTAAAGGGTTAAAAAGGAAAAACCTCCATTGTGAGAGGGCTGAGCACATGGCTGGGAAAATCTTTTACTCCCAGCGCCGTAACCTTTTTTCTTTATTCAGTCTTCTGTTGTATTTTTGATAAGGTTTAATAACCCTTCCTATGAAGTGTCTGAAAAGTGAGCAGCTATTTCTCACAAGCAGATCTGTGTTACAAAGTTTGCCTTCGAGGTGTTTTCTCTGATCTGAATGCCTTGCAAGGTGATATCACCCACCACAGTGATCTTCATCCGAGTTATCGCCACAGTCATCGACCTCGTTGCAAATCTGCTCCGGCCGCAGACAAACCCTGTTGTTCCTACATCTGTAGGGCCTCGTTGGAGGGCAGGGAAACTTCACTGCACAGCAAAGAAAAGAAGCAGCTGTTACCCAGCTATTAATCCTTTTTTAATGACACATCAAAGCCAGATATGTGTTGGCACTCTAAGTTCTTCGTTTAGAGATTTTGTGCCATGAGGGTGATTTATGGCCTTTTTTGAGAACTAGTAAATATGGCAGAAAAACAGCAAAAGAAGGATGAAGTGTGATCATGCTCAATATTACATCATACAAGTAATTTTTTCCTCCCACTGTGGGTGTCCTAAAGAAAAGTTTCATTTCTCAAAAATAGCAAATATCAAATATCTGAAATTACGTGACAAGCAATAACAAAAGAAAACTATATCTCCACATTTCAAGTTTATCTTCTAAAAGCAAAACAAAATTTAAGACACATGTGCCTTTATATATTTCTGTGTCTTAAATGTCATTCTTTCTTTATTCTACAAAAAACTCTGAAAAATATAATGCCATACCACACATTTCAGCAACTTCATCAGAGTTATCTCCACAGTCATCCTCGCCGTCACAAACCCAAAAATGTAGCTTGCAGAGGGAATTGTTGCACAAAAATTCATCAGCTCTACATATATTTCCCCCTGGGAAGATGAACAGAAAAGAAAAAAAAAGGCAGGAAAACAGAAAGATGAAAGAAAGTCAGTTTTTGATAAAACCACTAGAATCACTTATCACGTACTATATGCAGAGAGTAACATAGGTAGCATAAATAAATTTACAGATCACAAGGGAACAGGCTGGAGAGGCAGAGGAATAGTCAATCAAAAATCTCTTCCTTGACCAAACAGCTCATGTTCTCAAGGTCCAGCCACGTGGGCACAGAACAGATAAAATAAAGTGACCTCTGACAGGATCTTCCTTTCTGTACCTTCTAAAATGACTCATCAGGGTGTTTACTGAACACAGGAAGCAGCAAAAATAAAATCTTCCATGTGTTCTGAATCATCTAACAAAAAGGGAACATAGGGTAAGAAAATGGTTTAGGGCAGAGTGCTCCTAGGCTTTAAAAATTATTTCAAGGTGGATTCAGTTTTAATGTGTGTTGTCATAAGAAAGAATTTCTTTCTCAATTACGACTACATTTTATCACTACCAATCAAAAAAGTTATGGAAAGTTTTTGTAATTAATTTCCTATAAAACACATTTTTTTCGGTAACTGGATTTTCAGTTTCCTGGGAGGAATGGAGTATATAAAATAAATAAAGCTGTGTAACTGCAGAGAAGGAAACAATGAAATTTTATATGATAATGCCAAAACTCTCACTGTGGCTTACCTCAATGCATTACACCCACTCTAAGAGCTAGATCAGGCTTCAGTGGCTTTTTACTCATTCATTCACTGCCCTGTTCACACCTCATTAAAATCAACAGAACGCTTTCTTTTGCTATAAAGGTTCAGAATGGCTGAACTTTTTTCCCCCAAAAGCTAATTTCCATGAAATGCCCATTGTTAAAAGGATGTTCCAACTCTCACACTATGCTACCAGGTATAATTCACTCCCATGGCAAACATAACTTATCAACATTAACAGAAATATCCTGTATAATTATCCAAGGAAAATGTATAAAATTCAAGTACTCTTCATGATGAAAGGTATGAATGCAAATAATAGTGTGTGCAATCACAAGATAACCATCATTCTAGTTGTTTAATAAGATGAAGGGAGTTATTTTTGTAAACATGCACAGTGGGCCACGGATAAATATTATGGATATTATTTTAGAATGCTGTAGAATAAAACTCCATTTGTGTTTGCTGTATTTCCAAAGATGAAAAAATTAGTTATCAGTGAGATAAACTGGCATTTCTTTCATGTGATTGCTCTGCCTGTCATAATTCCTTTATAAAATATATTTCTGCAACAGAATCATAATTGTGACATAAATACAAAGTATGATAGCAATAACCAGCTAGGAATAGGCTTCTTATTGTATTGTAAGCAATTTGCAGTTCACAGAAGCTCCATTATGCTACCCAAAGAATAATGTGGGCATCAGATAAAACAAGTGTGCTACTATTTACTTCCACTTCATTGGGTTTTAAAGAGATACAGTCCAGATATTTTAAAAGCAGTTTTAAAATGGACTAGATGGTTGTTATTTGTTATTTATTTATTTCTTTGACTTTGTTATCTGTCTTGCACCTAAACATCTCTGGATATTCTTCACATTCTCTGAATTTTCTGGTCTGTCTTTCAAACTTAATCATCCCCACATTGATGTCTTTTTTTTCCCTTTAGTATTGTGTAATAGACTTAAAACAAGGAAAGGATAATTTACTATGATTGCTTTGTATCTGATTATTATCCCATATAACTGTACTCCATTATGTTTTGAATTTATGCACAGAACATGTGACTGTAGATGGCTAACCCACAGAACTACCCACTTTAAAGAAAAAGAAAGAAGAAAAAATCCAGGAAAAAAACTCAAGAAGATGACAAAATTCCAAATAATTCCAATTTTCTTTTTTAGGAAAAAAACTCCTTTAATTTGACTAAGAGGAGGGGCTGGTGAGGAATGTGGAGCTCAAGGGCAGCCTGGGCTGCAGTGACCATGGAATGGGGGAGTTCAAATCCCTCAGCGTTGCAAGGAGGGTGCAGAGCAAGCTCCCTGCACTGGGCTCCAGGACAGCACACCTGGGCTTCTCCAGGATGTGCTTGGGAAAGCCCTGGAGGGAAGAGGGGCCCAGGAGAGCCTGGTTGGTACCCAAGCATCCCCTCATCCAAGCCCAGGAGTGATGCATCCCAACAGAGAGGAATCAAACAGTGCCAGAAGGACTCTGTGGATGAACAGGTTGCTCCTGTACAAACACAAAAAAGAAGGTGAAGCACTGGCACAGGTTAACCACATATGCCCATCCCTGGAAGTGTCCAAGGCCAGGTTGGATGGGGCTTGGAGCAACCTGGGATAGTGGAAGGTGTCCCTGCCCATGGCAGAGGGCTGGAATTGGATAAATTTAAAGGTCTCTTCCATTCCAAAGTGTTCTGTGATTTGCTGAAATAAACAGAAACCTGGGCTCTTAGGATGACTTATTTAGCAAATGTTCATTATATTGCACAGCTGTGTGATTTATTGGGCATGGCTTTGTAGTTTACTGGGGCCTATAAAAGCTTGAATTAACCAGATTTACTGCTGACTTCCTTGATGAAAAAGAATATGCTTCCAGTAACAACATGACCTTTTCATCACTGGGGAGGAAAACAGAAAGGAGGAACAAGTCATAAACAACCTAAGTTTTGCTTATTCCTGCAGATCACTTGTTAAGCTGCTGTACTTTGTCAGGAGAGGTCACAGAACTTTCCTTTCTCCACTCATTTTGGCCAGGGTACCACCAACTTGCAACGTGTGTGTTCATAATTAAAAAGCCCAATAAACACTTTTAGAGGAGTGTCTCTTGCCTTGGTCACAGTTTTCCTCATCGCTGCCATCCACACAGTCATGGATCCCGTCACAGAGCCATCGCACCGGGATGCAGTAGGCCTTGTTCCTGCAGCGGAACTGATCCTCCTTACATTCTGACACACAGTCCATCTGTGGGAACACAGACATCAGCTCTGGCTCCATCAGTGGGAGCAACAACAACTTGTCCACGCTGCCAGGAGGGAGCAGCCGCTGATGGAAACCACCCCAGAACCACGCTTGGGGGTTGGCTTTGAGAAAACAAAACTTCTGCATTCCAAAGCCTGTCCACAGAGCACAGATATGTACAACCATGGGGCTGAGTTATCTGACAGCACTCAAAGGATGCAAGAAAACCCTATTTGCCCTTTCAATTATTTTGAGACCTAAAAAATTTACAAAAAAAAAAATCAGGAAAAAGAAAAAGATCACCAGAAATGTGTCAGGTACCTCATCAGATCCATCAGCACAGTCCAAGTCCCCATTGCATTTCAGGGATGCTGAAATGCAGCCTCCACTTGCACACACGTACTCACTTGAAGAGCAGGTTGGAGATGCTGGTTACAAACACATATTTTAGCATTAAGAGAAATACAATTTATGAATAAATTGATTTTAATTTAAAGTTTCCTTCTGGTTAATAGTGAGCCAACTTGTGTCTAAGCACTTTCACAAACTACAATAAAGTATTTGACAAATCTGAATTGCGGCATCTTAAATAAATTGCATAATGATAGTGAAAAGGTATTTGTGTTTTTCCACTTAGAAGTTTAATTTTGTTTTCTCCTTATGCTTGGTAACAAAGACAACTACAAAAATGCATGTATTCATAGAATGAGCATATTTGAAAAATTGCATTCTTTAAAAGGGGCTTAGAATTTAGCTAAATGTAGCTAATTTATAATTGAATAAGCTAAATTTTATAGGAAACCATCTCATTGGAAAGTATACACTATTAGAATTAAAACACATAAATATTAAGCAGGATATTTTAATATAAAGGCAAATATTTTTGTTGCACTGTAAATCAGGAGAG
This sequence comes from Chlorospingus semifuscus, assembly GCA_035048045.1. Taxonomy (NCBI): domain Eukaryota; kingdom Metazoa; phylum Chordata; class Aves; order Passeriformes; family Passerellidae; genus Chlorospingus; species Chlorospingus semifuscus. The sequence goes on along the minus strand of JAWWMS010000287.1, from coordinate 5,112,830 downwards.
TTTTGTCATAGACTTTCATCAGTTACATCTAGCTTAAAAAAAATAAATTAGGCAAGTTCCTGCAAAATAAACAACTGTATTTTGCAAGAAAGCAAAAATAAAATAAAATAAAAATAACAATAATTTAATAGAAAACAATCTTTGCATAAAGACTATTAAACTTTGACTGAAGACTAGAAAGCAAAACATTTCAGGACACGCCAAGATTTCCTCATGTTTTCAGAGCAGAATTTTATATGTTGAGTATTTATTATCAAATTACAATTCAAAATAATTGAATACCTATGCCCCAACAAACTTGACACTGCAGAGTTGTTCATAAGTAGGGTTTTCAAAACACCAGTAGGAAGACACAATGATGCAAACTCAAAAGGTGAAGTATTTCAGGTTTTTTTCACTTTCTCACTGCTACTAGTGCTCAAGAAATCTTGATTTGATTATTTATATTCTTCCTTCACTCTGATTTATTCCTGCCTTCATTTTATAATTCAGAATTATTTAGAACAATACCTGGTTCACAATTTTTCTCATCATCGCCAAGTTTGCAGTCCTCGTGCCCATCACATTTCCATTTTGCTGAGATGCACTGGCCATTGGAGCACTGGAACTGATCCCTAGAACAGCCTGTTTCACAATACCTCTGGTACCAAAGAAACAACCAATAAACATCAAGAGTTTATATTAAACACTGGTAAATATGCAGCTGGTGGCAGAAGTTACAGCCCATAATCCTTCATGTTATGAAATATGTAGTAATTAAAGCCTTGTGAAATGAAGTATATTTGTGGAAATGATTCAAAATGGTGGCTCACATGGCCTAAATAGCTGGAAACACCTGAGGTCCAGCACTGATAGGAAAAGAGAAGGGGAAAAAGAAGAATAGAAAACCAGCAAATTATTATCTAGTGAGCTTCTGATACACAACAGTCTTCATTGCTCTCTCAAGAAAAAAAAAATCTCTCAAACCAAAGCAGTGCTGTGTGTAAAAAGAAAGGTTTCCCAATCAGGACACAAAATATTTATATGATGGGAAGAGATTTAGATCACTTCTGGGACAAGAAAATGTAGAATACTCTTCACCTTTACTTGATTTATTTGTATGTTCTCTTTTTAGAATAATTACATCAAGAGGTTTGGTTTTAATTTAGTAATGATATTTGCATACAGGGATTCTTGTGCAGAGTTCCCACTGCTGCCTTTTAGAAAATCTCTGTGCAGGAATCCATTCTCCAACGATTTAAAACTAAAAATTCCTTAAAGAAATCCTTTTTGTGGAAGATGCCTACCTCATCTGAGCCATCTGCACAGTCATAGTCTCCATCACACCAGAATCTTGCTGAAACACAGTCTCCATTTGCACAAGGAAAATCTTTCAAAGTGCATGTTTGAGGCTCTGAAGAAAGAAAGAAAAAACAGTAGGTTTATTAGCATTTCCTTTAAATCAATCAATAGAAATAATATCAATCTCCCCAATCAATAGATATAAATAAATATAAATACCCCCCAAAGAATAAATATGAAAAACTCAATTACCTTGCAAATGATAAGGAGTGGTTTTCTGTGGGATTTTATTCCATATCTTTTAACTAAATTTCATTTACATATCGTAAGACAGTAATGAAAATACTTTCATTGCTTTCATACATTTGGGTTCTACCAGATTTCTTTGCAATAACATGATGTTGAGTATATATATTTTATGAATTTCAACACATGTATGTCATTACAGGGTTTGTGAGATGTGCACCAAAGACCAGAAATACATTTTGCATGTCAATATCCAATGTAATTAGAACTAAGCAGGTTTCTGACTTTCCATCACACAGCATCACATCATTTATCACATAGTTTTTAGTGTGTGTGTGCCAAGAGTCAGCTTGTCCCGTGCTCAGCATTCAGGGGAATGGCAAAGGGAACACGAAATTTGGTGTTTCAAATAAAATGAGATTTTTCACTACTGCTGACACAGAAACATTGGCAAGGGGAGCCTCTGGGGAAGAGTCCCACAGGAGAACATCATGTGCTGTCCTCCTGAGAATGGGGACCACTCCAAAAGACATTTTTTGGATGCTGGAGTATTAGAATAAAAAAATGGTAGAGAGGTATTGGGGATTTAGGAGAAGTTAAACAAATCTCTATATGCAATTTAGATCTGCCACTCAGAGGGCTTGGGGAAAAAAAAGACTTAAAAGGCAGAAAAGGATTATTTGTGGGATTATTTCCACCACAGGAAACAATGCATTATGTAAATGATATAAAATCAATAATAAGGATTAATTAGTAAAACCTTTTCAGCAGAGAGATGGGGAACAACAAATGGCAGTGACTGAACCAAAGGAGGACAGGGGCAAAAAAGAAAGAGAAGAGACAGAGCAGACAGCAGGAATGGACAGCAGGAATGGACAGCAATAAATTGAGAAATGTTGAAGGGTCCTTTAGTGAGTTATGGAAGGTGCAAGCATGAATGCTTTTGTAAAATGTGCCACAGTGATAAGAAAAGCAAATACAAAAGTAGAGGACTCAAACTGATAAAAATTTGGTAAATACCAGCATGAGAATACACCACGCACAAGTTACATGGATGTAACAAACTCAGCTTCAGGTGCTTTGTTTTTTGGTTTTGGTTTTTTGTTTGTTTTTTTTTTTTTTTCCCCAGGATTTATAAAAATCAAAAACAGTTCCAGGAATGGAATAGTTTTAATTAACTTTTCCACTGCCTTTTTTCCACTCTTTACTTCATAAAAAAACCTCAAAATGACTCTGTTTGAAATTTTTTAAGAGAAATTTCATTTTTCAGGTAGGAATGAATTTTAATTTTGAAGTTGTAGGAAAGTCATTTTTAAAGCACATCTAGGGCAATTGCATCAGTTATGTAGAAATGTTATATTTCAGCAAATCAAAGGTTGGCATTTATGTGGACTCAGATTATATGCACACTACCTCAAATTTTTTTTCAAAGCTCTAGTAAATCCTTGACATTTGATTCTTTTTGTTTTCAAGCCAAGAAGGAGGATTTCACGATATGATAAAATATATAAAGGAAATAATTTGTGGGGAAAGTAATTCACAAGCAAAAAAAACCATTTATCATGTTTCTATATTGATTGAAAAAATACAAGCAAATACTTTTGCTATACTGCTAATAAATTATTTATAAGCAGAGATTTGATACTGGAAAAAATGTACACAAAGAGCTAAGTACTCAATTCTCTGTTTGCAAGAAATATTTCTTCTGCTGCTGGGATCCAGCTCTGTGATTTACATATGAACACAGAAAAGTACTTTTCCATCAGTGCTCAGATTGTTAGAAAGGAATAATTATTGATACAAAACAGTATTAAAGGAACAAGCTTTAATGGACTTCTGTATAATCCATGAAGGACAGCATTCTTTAGCTTCTGCTTTACCAAAATACTGAAACTCCTTCCCAAAAAAAGCATTTGGGGTATAAACTTATCCCAGGACAAAACTAACTAATTTGTTTTCTTGGCAACTTGTAGAAGAAACAAAAGAGCATTAGGAAGAACTTGTAGCAGCACAAATATTTTCACACTGATTGAATTCATGCCTTGATACAACATTATTGTGTTTGCTTTGCTTCAATCATTACAGTACCTTATATTTTTTTTAATCACATTAAATAAAAAAAATACTGGTGCTTTCTTTTTAGGTTAGATAGATAGAATAAGATTACTTCCTACGGAATTTTCCTTTTTTGGAGTTTCCTGAAAGAGGAAACTCTATTTTTGCAGTAATTTGTTTTTAAAAATCCAGATAAACTCTGAAAGCAAATTCTCCTTTCAGACAGATATTACCTCAGAAGAATTAACAATGTATCCTACATCTTATTGTGGACCCATGATGCACCAATATCCAAGCTAAAAACTCATTTCACAGTGTCCAAATATAACTAAAAAACAATAGACTGTAAGACAAATAATGACAAAAGCTCTTATAACGAGCTGTATCAGCTATGAAAAAATGCCTGAACTCCAACTGCTCAATAATCTGGTGAATTAAAAATAAATATTACAATTACTTTACCTTTATCAGTTAGTTATGTATTGGATTTCTTAACTCTGAAAAAGAATCATAAACACTGTTCAGAGGTAAAGTGATAAGCATTTGTTAACAAGGAATTTGGGTCAAACACCACCTGCTCATTGCATGTTAAAAAAAATAACTGAATGGGTGTGAAAAATTATTAGTGCTGTACCATTGTTCCCCATTAAGACTTCATTATGTTACGACCAGAAGAGTGAATTTCTTGCATGTGAAGAAACTATAGAGAAAAGTGTAAATGCTTGAGCTGAATTTCTATAATTCAGTGAATTCATTCCTCATTCTTGAGAAACAACTCATTTTCTGATACAGTTCCCTGACAGCCTTTTGTATATTATATTCATGGATGCCATGAACAATTTATCTCACTGTGCAATGCAACTTATTTTGTCAAATGCTTTTGAAGTTCTAATTTCATATATATTTGTTTCATTACACTTTATTCTGTAAGTGGCCTGATGGTCTATAAAATTTTATATAACTATTTCAAATAGCTGAGTAGTATTATGTACTGTCCCTGTGCTTCCAAGATTTTGGATTTTAAAACTGTGCCAGCCTACTGTTTATAATTTAACAGGAGGATCTATAGCTAGAATTTAAGTATGCATTTAACAAGCAAAAGTAAATTTAAAAAAACCCTAACACCCTTTAGTTTAATTCACCCTCTATATCTGGGTACCCTCAACTCTCTAATTCTATCCATTACAATTAATTACAAATTTTTTTATCTTCAAGTCTAGTGAACAACCAAGAACTGAATGTATAACTTAGCTATTAATATGATCACAAAGCTGGCTAACTTGATTTTATTTTTCTTAAAAAGTTCAGAAGATTATTTCTCTCTCATTATTTGAACTTTTGAATATCACTTTCTAGTATGATGATCTGATCTTTAAGGAAGAGAATTATTACTGCTGGGTGATACACATGGCTAATTCCAAATATGATACTCAACATTTATTTTTCAAACAGCAATAACATTTTGTGGAAGCTTTTGTTTTTTCCTTTTTTTTCAAATTTTCAACAAACTGCCCAGTCCTGTAGATTAACACCACCACAGCAAAACCATCACTCTCTATTTGACTGGTACATGAGAATAAAAACATAAAATAATTTCTTGCTATTTGTAGTACAGAAAACTGACACTAATAATCAATTCCTAAGAAAAATCTCCCACAAAGCTAAGAAAGCTTTTGTGTGCCAACCCCCCTGGGGTTCAACAACAAAAGGCTCTGAGTGATTACTGAGCCACACAACATTTTCCTTTTTTTATGTACCACAGCACTGCTGCTTGCAGTAATAAAACTCACAATATTTTCAAGTGCAGGGAGTAATTACCAGGCAGACAAATCCCCTTTAACCTCCCAAGCTGAATGAGACACTCTGTACCTATGGACACCACATCTTGCACTGGAGAAAGGGGCAGCAGCATCCACTTCAGCATTAGAATGCCTAATTTATTCATCTTTCTAGCTCATCACCTTGAAGATACTAAATATACACTTATGGTATACAATCAGGACTGTGTATTCAAGATTATGTGCAACAAAAAGATATTAAATCTGTGCATTTCTGAGTAAAAAGGAAAAAAAAAACACAGCAAGGCACTTCACAACTAGTTAGGGAATGTCCCTCTTGAAATATTTTATAAAGACCATAATTATTAGATAAAATCATTACAAATTTTTCATTTCTTCCTGAGACCCAGATGGAAATTAACTCCCTGAAAGTGGTATTACAGAGATTTATTAGGCCTTCAGGTTCCTCATGGGTAGGAGAGAACTGGGTAACTGAGCTGCTTTGAATAACCACATCTACTTCTCAATGCAATTAAATACTAGAGAAATTGACTTCTCAATATGACACAAGGCAAATCATCTCAAGAATACAATGAATATAACAAGCAGGTAGTGTTTGATCAAAATTCCTTGTTAACAAATGTTCATCACTTCACTTCTGAACAGTGTTTATGATTCTTCTTTAAAGATAAGGAATTTGATACATAACTAACTGAGAAAGGTAAACTAATTGTAATATTTATTTTCAATTCACCAGATTATTGAGCAGTTGGAGGTCAGGCACCTTTCATAGCTGATACAGCTCTTTATAAGAGTGAACAGAATTGGAGAATTACAGCAAGGGACATTTTTGGACATTTTCAATTGTGGCCAGCCGATTTTCAGCAGAACAGAGGGTATTGAATGAAAATACACATGTATTTTATAAAAATTGAAAAGTTTTCTCTTTCACATTGCCAACCTAACTGTTCTAACCTGGACCAAGGTAAAAGTTACTTACTACAGTTTTCTTCATCAGAATTATCTCCACAATCATTCTGGCTGTCACATCTCCAGTGATCTGGAATGCAGTTGTTGTTTTTGCACTGGAACTCATGAGGTCCACAAGTTTTTTTATCTGTAATTAGGGTAAATAATATTTACAACATTGCAAACAAAGAGTCAAAATGGGAAAGACTCCCACTAAATGCATGATAATGTTACTGGATATATTAAAGGATGAGCAACCATAATATTGGAAGTGTTACTTTCAGGAATAATTTATTTCTCATAACATTCTTTAAACTTCTATTTATACATTCACACCTTAATCTTAAATTTGATTAAATTAAAATATACAGTGTATAAACAGTCATATAAAGTTTAAAAATATAAAATTTAGAAGGGGTCACAAGAGAGGGTATTAGTGCACTGAATCTCTTCTGAATTAACTTTTCCTTGAATTTGTCTGTAAGATTGCCCTAAAAAAGATCAGATCACAGTAAACCACTAGAATATTGATTTGAAAATTGTACTAAATATGTATTTCTCAAAAGCTATTTTTGCACATAATAATTTAGAACAGAAAATTTTGCACTTTGATTTAAATTTTTACCTACTGATGGACTGGATTGGATGTTACTCATATGAGGTAAAACATTGCAAAGCCTATAGTGTAGAACTGAGGGAAATTTCCTTCAGATTCTATATTTTCAATGAGCTTTTCTATTTACAGAGGAACATTGGAAGCCTCTTAGAGAGATACATGAACACCCTGAACTCCTCCAGCATGAAGGAGTTGCTTCTGTGTTTTCTGTGAGCAACTCTTGAATAATTTGTTCAGCTTCTAAGGACTGAGATGAAATGAAGTAAATTAAAAAGTTATCAGTGACATTTCCTTTGGGGGAGGAAAAAAAAGTTTGCTTTGTAAAAGCCTCAATGACATATTTAAAATTACATGTCACTGTGATATTGCACTAGAAAATGTTTAAATTTCTGTTAGGCAAAGTCAAAACATGTCAGAGCAGCTTCACTCTGCTTTTGGGGCGAGCCCAGGGCTGCTGATGACTGACAAACAGCAGCTCCAATCTCCTGATTCTTCTGCTGCTCAGCCACAAATCAGAGGTGCTGATTTCATGCTCGGGGCCAAATAGTGCATTTTCTCTATCGTTTTAGGTGTGGCTCTGGAACCAGACTGATAAAACCGCATTTGAGTACCAAGATTGGTGCTGCAGCTCAGTTGTGTGCACTCAAAAATCTGGTCACTGCAATTCTGCCTTTTGTGTTTGTTCCTTGCTCTCTGCCAATGTCACAATTGCAGTAAGTTTTCTCCCAACGTATGGTTTTTTCCATGATATTTTTCAATATTACCGTCTATGGTACTTTGATCATGATATTTCAAATACTTGCACTGCCAAACAATTAAAAATATTTAACATTACAAAACATAAAAATATTCCTGCCAAACTCATGACATTCTTGTGTTTTCATTCTGTAGCTCTGCAAAGGAAACAGTTTCCAACCTGAAATGCATCCTATATTTACTAAAATACTTCCAGTAAAGATTCTAACTCAAACTGGTCCATTTTAGATGTAAAGTATCAAAGTTTTAGCAAGGACTAGCATAATCTAATGGTTTTCTTTAACTGCCTGGACAGTTAGCACCAATGAACTCTATCTCTTGTTCTCTGATAAACACCAGACACTCCTAAAGAAACTCACATTTCCTAATTCTACCTCAATTGTCTGAGTTGGAAAGTAACCGCAGAAAAATAAATACATTTACACTGCTTCTAGAAATGTGCTCAGTGTAATATCTCCAATAACCCACAGCAGCAGAAGTTGACTAAGCAAAATACATATGGCCAGGCAGCACTCAAGCAAAAAAGAGATTCTTGTACACAAGTTTTGCATTGCAGACATTTTAGAAATGAACTCCAAACAATAACAAATTAGTGTTACATCAACATATGTAGATCCTATTTATACTCATTCATATACTTCATAGAATTTAATTCTATCAAACTTTGTACTTAAAAATAACAATCTTTAACTTGAAAAATAAAATGCAGAAGACCAAATTGTGTTGAAACTACTGCCATTGTAAGGTCATTTAACCATATTTCAAATGCTAAAAAATATGGAAAACTTCAAAATATGATGAAACACACCCTGTTCTTGTCAAGGCTTAGCTGTTCCATGTGTACTCAACCGTGTTTGGCACAGAAATTGTGACTATGGATAAATTTTTGTCTCCTCCAACACAAAAAAAACAAGAGCAGTGTATGCAGCCAGGAGATTAAAAATAAAGATGTGGGTGTTTTTTCAGGGGAATGTGTGGTTAAGCTGGGGGACACCTCACTCTAGCATGTTGTGAAAACTTTACAAAGGCAAAAAAAGTGAAATCTATGATGAACTATTGTAAACAGAGACATATTTGACTGACAATGTCTCTGATTCTCCAGTTAGAGGATGGAAGGGTTTCCCATGGAGGTTTCAGTCTGGGCCTGCTTCGCTCACATATTCCTGCCAGAGACAGGAAAAAAGTCAAGATGAGTCTCAGATATGAACCAACACCTCCAGTTGGATATGTTCCAATTTAAAGAACCTTTTGAGTTTGGGATTGCACACATTGTTTCTTTGTACTTTTTAGTCATTTGAATAATTTTTATTCTGTCTACTGTAAAATTATGGCTCAGAGTAAAGTATCTAATTCTAACCACAATTTTTTCTATTTACTGTCAGTATTATTTCTTTTTCTCTTAAAAAAACAAAAACAAAAACAAAAAAAAACAAAAAAAAACCCACAAAAAACCCACAAACAAACATAAAAAAAACAAACAAAAAAAACCCAAAAAAAACCCAAAAACGTGACTTTAGGATGAAATATTTTACGATGAAAATACTAGATGAAATTTACGACCATTTGTGCCACATCGGTTGGGAGTGCACAGGTTGGCCAAAATGTGAATCCACAGTTTGGAAGCTTGGAATGCTGTCCCAATTGGAAAGCCACAGCATGATGGAGATCCAGGTGATGTGGAATGGTGGAGGAGAAAGCAGCTGTGATGTGGAACAGAAAGTGAGCAGTGCAGGCCTGCTTCAGTAACAGCAGTGGAGGTGAAGCTTCATCTCCTTTGCATTCACTGTTCCTTCAAGACAAATGATTCCTTGCACTGTAAACTTCTCACCAGTTGACAGGAGTAATTATCTTCCCCATCCTGGCAATTCAAACAATGGTCTTGGATTTTCAGTGTTGAGGAAGTTCATTTTCCCAGGCATATTTGCCACCTTCAGTATTTTTTATACATGCTCATGTGTCAATTATTTGAAACACATTCATGGAAAAGCAGCTCAGTGCTTTGTCCTTGACTGTAGCCTGTAGTTTTGTTACTCTGTTGTCCCAGAGATAAACCTGTCCAGACACAGGTGTTTCATCAAACCATTCACTGATGCATGGATGAATAATGGTGGGAGCTTTAAATGTTCCATATTTGCCTTGTTCTCCTCCACCTCAGACCATTTTTCTGTATTTTCCTTTATAGACCAATCTTGGAAGTTTCACAAGTGTTTCTGCACATGGTTGGTGTGTGCCTTGCACTGACACCCATCTTCAGGGATTTTCCAGCAGGACTGATTCACTTTGCCTCTGACTGTCTGTAATCCATTTCCCAGGCAGAATATTTATATTTATTATTTTCTCTAATTACAACAACAAGAGCTGACGCATAACTCCCTGGAGTTCACAGAGCCATGTCAAGTTAGAAACTGCTCTGAACCTTTCTATACCATCAGTCTTAACTACCAGCGTTTGCAAATTATTGTAATTTCACTGTTTATGAACTTCAGCAGCAATTAAATGCAGACTGAACTGATAAAAACTGGATAAAACTGTAAGAAAAATAAAGAATACCACCTTATCCTATGACAGACATTACATTCTGTGCCACTTCTATGACTCTAAATGCCAAATGAGAGCCTCATTTGCAGCTCCTGCCAATAAAGAAGTGGTACAATAGGAATTTTATGAACTACTCATACAAAGATTGTCATTCAGTAAGAACTGGATGAGCCAGAGAGGTTCCAGATAGGTATTATCAAACACTGAAAGAGGATATAAAATGTGGAATGATTATTTCCTTTTGCTAAAGCAATTTCAAGCCACAGCAACAGATGCAGAACCACTGGCGTACTCACCACAGTTTGCTTCATCCGACCCATCTGCACAATCTGGGTCTTCATCACACACCCACAGCTTGGAAATGCAGTGTTTGGTTGTTTTGCACTGGAAGTGGTCTGGAGAACAACTGTTTTCAGCTTTAAATAAAAGAATTCCAGATCGAAATTAGAAATTTCTGCTAATATTTAAAATATGTGTTTTAAAAAAAAAATAATTAAGGATTCAAGAATCAGAAATTGGGTATCTCTAGCATAATTTATATAATATCTGTAAGAAAAAAGCATTCAAGTTTATACTGTTTATAGTTTTGTCATTTTCTTCTATATTATTTCATGTAAACATTAAGGTAAAACAAATATGATTAATAAAGTGCCTATTGTGATATTCTTTTAACAGCAAATAGACTTACCATTGATAGAATCAATCCACTTTAGCAAAAATCAGACAAGTTTTTTACCTTACCTTTCTAAAGTGCCAGTTATAGATTCTGAGACTCAGTTTATAAGATTAAGGCAGCTCTGGATGCTTTGATCAAAAACAGAATCAAAATTATGCACGATTTTTGTGAAATTCTGTGCTCTGTTAAATTGGGCAAATATTGAGAAAAGTTTAGCAAATATTTCACTTTATCAGTTTAGAACAACAATTTTTGAATTAATCCTGCAGCAAGAAAAAGATGCAAAGATGCAGCTGGGCTTTCAGTCTATGCTTTAAGGATGGTCAAAATTAAGTTTAGCTGCATTAACCTTACAACAGCCATTTAAAACCAAAACAGATTCTCAGAGCACACATGTGATTCTAGATGTTCTTCAGAGATATGTACTCCAAATAATTTCAAACTGAATTGACCATAGGGGAAAAACAGGAGACGTTTGATAAGGTTTTCCCACATGAATGTATGTCTCAGCTTCACCTAAGGAATTTTGTAGTGTCTTTAAAAACTTTCCTACCCCTGTTGAAAAGCAATTTGCTCCCTGATATTATCATTCTTGTTTCTTGGGTTTGCCAAGATGAAAAAATTTTAGGTTTGCTAAAAGTTGGCGTATTATTTCTTTTACTGTCACATTTCCATAGACTTGGGTATGTTCCTAACTGTACCACAACAAATAATTCTGATCCTCAGCTAGGACACATCACCAGGGCATTTCACAGTGCATCACAAGAAACACCAGCACAATGACCTTCATTGTACATTTGAAATGCCTTCTGTATGAAATGTGACTTTGAAAAAGTCACCTGGTAAGCAAAACAGAAAGAGGCAGAACTAAAAAAAACAACCAAAAAAGAAAGTATTTATGGATCCCAGACTGGTGACATTAGAGAGAATCTCACCTGTTACCTGTCTTGTGCCAGGAGCCCAAGTCAATATGAACTCAGAGTCCCTGAGCTGCAGACTCTGCTGCTCTGAGTTAACTTCTGCCAGCTACACCTCAAGGTTTTTGGGAGCCTTCCATGTACCATGTGCTGCAGTTCTTTCCAAGGGAAAAAAAGTAATCTCCCTTATCTTTCACAGGAGCTTTCCTGATCCCTCTTAATCAGTTTTTAAAGAAACCCAACATAAAGAGCTTTCTGCAAAACTTGTATTTACATCTCTCCTGAGCAGTTTGGAAGACAGCCATTAAACATGACCATCCACAAAGCCTTTCTGTCCTTAACAACCCTTCTCCCCTTGAAGGAGGATTTGTTCCTTCCTGAAATGCAGCACATGAAAACCTTGAGAAAGCTGATCCAGAACAAGCAGCTCAGATCAGCAGCAGATCTGAGCAGTGAAATCAGTAAAACACAGAGCTATATTTCAAGGCAGCCCCATCATCTTTGTTACAAAATGATCAGACACAAACTTATTCAACAAATCTCCAGTATAAATCTAAAAATATTTTCTCCACTTATACCTGAGAAATGTAAAGTGAAAATAAATGTGAGGAAAGTAAGTTGCACTAAAAGCTGAGCAAATGGAAATCCAGTTACTTAGATAAATTAATGAAATCCCCAGAGAAAGAGGAACAGAAAAGGTAAAAATAATTAATGAAAGAACATGAATTTAGAAGGAGCTTTGGATCTACAGCTTTTCCAACAAGAGAGTCTCAAAAACATCTTTTTCCATTGAAATGTATTGCTGCAAGGCATGGCAGATGAAAGCCTCAGGAAGATGAGTCACTTATGAGGTGGTTCAGAGTAAAATACATATTTCAACCTCAGTCAAAAACCCAATTAAATGCCTGAAATTGTTTTTACCCCTCTCTTCTTTGCAATGACTTTAAATTTCGAGTTAATAAATGATGTTTTAGTTTGCTCTTTAGTATTTGAAGTATTGCTCTCAAGTCCTGCGAATTAACTGTTTGCATGTTCTCAAATTGTTTTAGAGGACAGTTACAGTGTTTTACTCCAGGTCCCTGTTTAAAACCAGCTACAGAGCAGAATTCTTTAAGCATAACTTACGACAGTCTCTTTCATCTTCTTCATCACCACAGTCATCCTGGCCATTGCATCTCAGGTTTATTGGGATACACTTCTGGTTCTTTGTGCACTTGAATTGCCCCGACAGACACACGTGTGTGTCTGTAAATTCAAGGGAAACAAAAAGTACAAGTTAAAATGATTAAAAGTTGAAAAGATTCAAAACTCCAAAGGTAAATGAAGAAAAATGTTGTTTAACAGCATGTGAAACATGACATTTAAGCCTGCAGTGCATGCAAGCACCTACCACAGTTCAGTTCATCAGAATTGTCCCCACAGTCGTTCTCTCCATCACAGATAAAGGCTGGAAGAGCACAAAGCCCAGTTCCACACTGGAAACGTCCCGGCTGACATCTGAATTCAGCTGGGAAAAGACAAAACTGATTATGAATACTACCAGAGCAATGGTTAAAGTTCACGATTGCTGTTCTTACCCCATGGGCTAATAAAAAATATCTATAAACTTGTATTTCCTTTATAATCTAAATCTGAGCATATATTAGTAATGAAAGGGTACACATATGATTGCAAGGCTAATTTCAAAGTCTGATATTTTTAATTTGTGCAGCTCTAGTTACAGTACTAATGACACAGACCGAAAACCTCTTGCAGGTTGAAGCTTACCAAAGGCTCAACAGAGATCTAAATGCTTGAGGTTCAAGTCCGCTTTTAAGAAACCTCCTATCCCACTGTACTTCTATTTCCCAAGAAAGGAATTGTTCCTTCTCCAGCCACTGTCATTAGAAATGAGCAATTATGTACCACTATATTAATATTATATATATAAGCATAGAGTAGCTTAAAATAAAAACTTATGTAGAATGATTACATATGGTAAAATTTGCTTCAGAGGCCTCTGCAGCAGAAGAGAACTAATTATAAAATTGTAAAAGTAGGGGTGAGGGATTCCAATACCAAAAAAAAAAATCAAATTAACTGTTAATTAACCAGAAAATTGAAGAACACACAGAGCATTTTTTTCAAGTATAAGCTTAAGGAAGGTAGGCAAGGAGAGAACATTGTTATTGCTCAGAAAACTGGAGTGGAGAATAATGTGTATCTAAATTCCTACAATTGCAACAAAACACAAGCAAATAAGATTAGAATCCCACATTTTTATTACACAGAAAAAAAACCCAAATAAACCTGTCAGATCTTTGTGCTCATGCAAAGAATTCCACAATTCAAAATTAAAATTTTAGCAAAAACATAACTGGGATGAAGTAGAGGTTTGAAAGATGAAAAATACATATAATTTTCCAAAGATCTTAAAAGGCTCAGAGACCAAAGAACATAAAGTAGTGCTGTGAACAGAAATGCCCACAAAAATCCTCTTCCTAAACTTTATAAATAATTGTTCTGTTTGGTTTGGGCCCTGGTGGCAGAGCCAGCCCCAGAGCGGCGCGCACTCACGGCACTCGGCGGGCTCGTCGGAGCCGTCCCCGCAGTCATCCACCGTGTCACACTTCCACCAGAACGGGATGCACTTGTCGGTTTTGCAACGGAACTGCCAAGAGGAAAGGCCAGCAGGAATAAAAGATTTTGTGTTGACACTTATTCATCCATTTATTTATTTATTTATTTACAATCAGGAATGGCGCAGTTTATGAAAATCAGCTCCGTTGTGAGACAGGGCCTTCAAAATTTAACTTAAGGTAGAAACCAATTTTGGATTTAGCTGGAGTCTGCTGTTTAAACTTGTTCAATCTGTTAACTTGTTGTGCTCACAAAAGAGAAATAAAGAGATTCTCTTCTGAGAAAACAATGGAGATTGCAAGCATCCAAGCTGAAGAGAGATAAAGAGGGGCCCCACCGACCCTGGGGTTAACGCAGACAGAAAAGCTGAATCTGGGTTACAAACACCACATTACAGCTATGTGACTGAATAACTGTACAGGCTCATAAAAATTGATAAAACAGTTTAATACATATGCATATGCAACAAGTTAGAGGGATAAAACAGACTCAGGAATTTTTGGAGGTACACATGTCCTTTAAAGGAAGCTATCCCACATGCGCCCAACGCTAAAATAAATTATACTGACGTTACAACTTTTACAAGTTGTGGAGTGTTTTTCCCCCAAATCAGCTGCTTGAGGTGTTGAAGCATCAAGGATTTTCTGGCTGATAATTTTACAAAACTTGTGTTTTAAATTTTGGAGGTTTTTTATTTAGAGATGTTTGGCACTGAGGTTGCCAAAGTGATAAAAATCACTGTAGTTTCGATGACTGTGTTATGCTGGCTTACAATGCCCCAACACAAACTGCTCATTACATTTTGCTGCATTCTGTGATTTCATTCTTAAAGGTCTTATTCAAAGCAAACACTTCAATTCTGCTTTTGTAGACTGTTGAAGCAGACAACATCATTTTTCCAGATATACCCAAACACCCACAGTTACAGAAAAGAGCCTTAATGTGTGGTGTTGTGTACAGTATTGCTTACATTGTTTGAATGAAATGAACAAACCAAATGTAAAGCCTTTCAGACTTTCAAAAGGATAAAACATCTGTAGAAAAAACGGAAAAATCCTTTGTAAGAAGGCTGTGCATTTACTCTCTACTCAGGTGACTGTTTGTTCTGACTGAAAGAGAAATGCAAACAAAACAAACGGTACGAACTGATGTAATTTTTAGGGTTAAACCTAAGAACTGAGTACATTATGTGGTTCATGTCAGAGAGAAAAATCTGGGTAGATTATCAGTCAGCTTTTAAGAAATGTTGGCTTTCCTACCTCGTGTCACTATGAACACAGAAAGGAAAGAAACCAAAAGATTTAGAAGGGCAAGACATTTCATTTTCTGCCTCTGGGCAGCTTTTTTTCACATTTTAAAAATCGTTGATTATTCAATAAAGCTATAATTAAATGGTATATTAAATTTGGCACCGTAGCTCAGTTTATCTTTTCTGCCAAAAAAAATTAAGAGTTTCAAAGGCATTTATGATATAGAACCCATAGTTGGAGCTACGTCATTGCTGTAGCACCTTGAGGGACCTGCTGTGTAACAGGCTGGGCTGAAGGGCAGCTGTTACTGCCACACACAGATCTGCAGCTCAGAGGGGTCAGCAGGAGGATGCCAAAGGCAGGAGACAAATAGAAACTCAGACAATTGTCATTCCTTGTGTTCTCTACTTGTTCTGCTCACCACAAGGGAATTCAGGCTGTCAAAATGGCATCAGAAAGTTATTTCCAGGGAATAGGCACTAACTCTGAGATGTTGTTATTAAGATACTTGCATTCCCTTCTAGACTGTGGAGACAAAACCCTGCAAAATCAGGGATGAGGGTCATATGGGTCTTAAATGGATGGAATTTTGGTGTTCAACAGTTTTTCTTTTAAGTAATAGGGAATACAGTTTAGTGTTTTAATTGATTAATTTTTTCTGTTTTACCTATTGGACTGTTTTTAACACAAGTCTATCATTTTCCATTTTTTATCTTTCTAACTGGAGTGAGCTTGTTTCCTTTTTTTAATGCAAAATTCATTCATGCATCCCAAATCACTGTTACACACACTTTGTATTTTGATATTTCAGACAAATGTTCTTTCAAGGCTATTTTTACGGGTTTAGTAGCTGTATTTGTTCTGGTGACTGGCAGGAACACCAACATTTGAAAGTGAACAAGTCCTGAATTCTCTTGAGAAAAAAACATTTGCAAGTGTTTCCCACTAAGAGCCTTGGAGGTGAAACGCTCTGTGGAATCTCGTTCAGCTGGGATTCCTGCTTCAGATGCATTTGCAGAGGGTTTTGGCCACAAACCATGGCAGGCAGGGCACTGAGGGGAGGGGACACCTGACCAGGTGGGTAGAGTGGGCTCATGGGAGTTAGTGGTATGCTAATAGAACCATCCTGTATTTGGTCAAGTTTCCAGTTCTCCTCTTCTGTTGGTTCTGGACTTTTTTCTTTTAAGGTGATGTTTTGAGCTCACCCTCCTGACTGGACCTTGTGCCCCTATACCTGGCTGCGTTTGCCCTGCCCAAGGGGTCTTTGGACCCAGCTCTGTACCCTGCACCCCCTTGGTCATTTTTATTATTAAAGTTTTAATTTTCCAGGCTAGATCCATCACTCCCACTCCTCTCCCATAAGCCAGCTCCTCCCGGCTAAGCCGAGCAGGGAGATCACTGCGAGCTTTCAATCTCACAATCCTCCAAGTGCCCCCATGAGTGCTGAGCTCCTTTTGAAGCTCCCCAATCCCTGTTGAAGGCAGCACTCCCTGTTGCCCAGCAGGAGCAGTGGAACCCAGTCCTGCACCCCATACCTGGCTGGCAGTGCAGTTGGACAGACACGTCCTGTTGTCCGCGGCCAGGTAGAAGTTGGTGGGGCAGGCACACGAGTGCAGCTTGTCAGGGGCCAGCAGGCACAGGTGGCTGCAGCCACCATTGTTCAGCGTGCACACGTGTCTGGACACTGTGGACAGAACAGGGAGGTAGATCAGAGCCTTTTGTCTCAGCACACTTCAGGGTATCTGCTTTATGGATGAAGAAAATTGTGTGCCATGTACTGTCTTTACAATGCAGTGTCCCAAATCAAAAACCCACAGAGGCAAACTCTTCCTGCTGCCTTTAAGCTATTCTCTGTTGTATGCAAAAATGAATTATTACCATGGCTGAAAGTTCAATACTGAAGGAATGAGAGGAATAAAAAAGCTCTTTTTTAAAAACATAATGAGAGAAAAATTAGCTTATCTAGGTCAATTGCCAAATAGCATTCAGTTACAATTCAAATACAGTGATATCAGCAGATAAGACACAATCATACCACCCACATTCTCTGACATACCCTCAGTCTAGCAGTATTCTTCTGCAATATTAACACTTTTCAAAGAAGCAGGTTAAAAGTTTTCATAACACGCTGCTCCCCTTTTAAAAAATGTTAACTTGTACTGTAATGTAACTTAACAGTTCTTTACTTTCAGTCAGTATTTGGGTTTATTTTTAAACACATAAATTATCTCTCTACTGAGCAAGTTTTGTTAGATGTATTTAATACTGGATGTGCTTAAAACATTAATCACAGCTTTATGTTTAAAAACTGTAATTTGAAAACTTCCACAATCTGAAGCAGAACAGAAACAATCATTGCAGATAAATGAGCATGCAGTGCCTCAGCACATGGTACTCAGTTAAATACCTCCATGTGCTGCTTGGGAAGCAGAGACAGGATAATTACCATCAGGCTGCCTGTAGGAATGATACACCTGGATGTCTGTGATGGTGTGCCACGAGTTAATCAGGGACAGCCTGTCCGAGCCAGAGGTTTTGTGGGCACGGCTGAGGGATTTGGTTTTCCCGTCTGTCCAGTAGATGTAGTCCTCAAACAGTGTCAGTGCAATCACCCCTGAGATGTCTTGGTTAGGGACTGGAAGGAGAGATGCTCAGATTAATGCTCACCCTTGGGAAACTGCCAGCTAAAATATCCCCCACTGAACAGTATTAAAATATTCCCCACTGTAACTTTCCCTACTCTTTGCATAAGCAACATAAATTGGCTCTTTTACTGGAATAAAAGTTATTAGAAAACAACCAGAACATAACATAAACATCTGCTGATCCTTTGTGTTTAATATACCCTTTCATACAATTAATAGCATTTTATTTTATCAAAATATACTGGCAAGAGAGACAGGAAAAACAACCAAAAATTGGCATTAAAATAACCATTGCAGTAAGAGGGATTATTGATAATTTCTAGCATCACCAACACCACAATATTAAAAAAAAAAAGTCCATCGCTACAGTATCACAAAATTATGAGCCAACATCATTTGGAAAAGGATAGAAGGACAAAAGGGAGAAAAAGCTTTGGAGCATTCTTTATTGTTCAGTACACTCCTTAACCTGAAGTATTTGTTCTTGGTAAACAGAAACTGAATGCCACATTTCTTTTTTCCTCCTTTAAACATCAACAGTAGTAATCATAGATGTCACAGGAGAATATCTGACCACAACAATTATTTGTAAATTATAATCTTTTGTTGCTGAATCACCTAATTACTGATAGAGGTGAAAAGGCAGAGCAGCTGACCGTCACATTTAACCAGCACATCTTTAACACCTTTACTTTATTTGCTGCATCTTTTTACCTGAAAAGTGTTGACATAGAGTAGGCAAATCTCAAATTCCTGTTGGAACATTTTATAGCTCACCAAGATCTGATGACTGGTACTGAGTATATGGAACAACAACTTAGAAAATTCAATTTTCTATCCAGTAGTCTTCCCTGTACTGAACTCCAGTGCAGGGCATGCTGCCCCCTGGTCAAGGAGACCTTACTGCTTAGGCCTGAAATTATTTTCCCTTTTTATATGTCTCCATGAAGCACATCTATCACTCTGAAATAAGAATATTATGTTTTTGAAAGAGCTTCAGAGCATTTCCCAGAAATCAGTCAAAGTCCAAAGAAATCTTGGCAATTTTAATCTTAATCCTCATTACAGAGGCAACTTTGCCACAGTTCCATACATGGTACAGTACAAGAAGAGCTCTTATACTTTCTGTGATTTTTAGAGTCCCACCGTGTGATGTTTCCAATGAGGAATACAAACCAGGCTGGCAGGAGAAGAAGGATGGGACATGAGAAGCAGCTGCCCTGAATGAGGCCCTGAAGCTTTCCATGAAACTAATTATTTTATTTTTGCTTCAGTTCTGAGACAGTATTGGTTTATATAAATTATTACCCATGCTTCTACTTTTGGCACCAAATTAAAGATGTCAAAGGTCCCACTCCAGTCTCTCTAAAGACAAAAAAAACCCCTTTTTTTATTTTCTCTTTTTCTGATCAAAGTTAAGTTTAAAATCAGAATAAAACAGCATATAAAAGCACTAACATACATTAAGAGATTTAAATAAAAAAAATTATTTTGATTTTATCATCTTTATTATTACCCACCAATGAAAAATACACCCAATAGTCATCCTTATTTTGGATATCCAGGAAGCAAACCCCATATGCAAAGCATAGATATATGAATAAATGCTTATTCTTTGGTTTTGTGAATGTTTGTGGTGTGCCAGACAATTTATCCTGCCTTCATTGGATTAGACATACATCAAAATCCAGATGAAACTTTATATTCATGAGCTAAAGAAGATTCAGGAGATTACCTTACACTGCCTGAATTGTCCAATCACACTGCATTAACAAGGAAGCCAAGTTAAGTGTGTGGTACAAAATATTAAATATTACAGTTAGAACACTCCACAGAAAAACATTGTTCATTGACTCAAGTACAATTTTCTTTTATTTAAAGAAAAATAAACTCTGCAAGTACCAGGTTTAAAAGCTTCATTCTTTCAAACTTCTTAAAAATAAGCCCACCTTATCAGGAACAATGCAACAACTATTAGACTCTCTTCTTTTTATGTTCTTTAAAAGAAGAATGACAAAATATATTTGTTTCTAAAAACTGGGTTTGCTATTATTACCATTTACAGCTATGGAGTTGAAATTGTCAGTGTCTTAGCACTCACAGATTCAGGTTGCAGTTTGTCCTGTCACTGTTTTTATTTCTGAGCAACTCTGTAATTTTAATGGGCTTCTGCATTAACTTTTCATTAGGTCACAATCAACACAAAGTTGCACCATTTAAAGCTGTTAAAGCTAAATGTATTCTGTTGTGAAACAAAAGTTATTAAAAAATTAATTAAGAAAGCAATGAATAGTATCATATATGCAAATGAAAATCCATTTGAAGTAAAATAGAATATAACTACAGAATCACTGGACAAATATTTCTGACAAAAATCCTACACTGACCATAAAATAATAAAATTCTTATAAAAGACTAGTTAATAATAATTACATAACAGAAAAACTTATAAAATTTCTTCTAAGCTGACCAATAAAACCCAATGTATTTTCTTGTAGAAGATAAACCTGTAAAGCCTGAGAGAGTTTTCTTAAAACAGGTATTGAATGGCAACCAATTCTGACTTTACTGTTTAAGGAATAGTTCTATCATAGCTGAATACAATTCTTCTCTGCCTTTTAGTAAATTATAGCAAGGAAACATCAGAACTGTTGACATGTAAGGAGTTCTAGAATTTACACTTCCCATCAACTGTGAATGACCAAACAAAAATGAACAGAAAACTGAGATAATTTTTACATCAGATTATCTGATGGAGCAGTAAAATAATCTCTCATGCTCTTTATTCTTTGGCTTTGAGGACATCAGTGTTTCACACTTTCCAAAATTTCAGGCAGTGAATATTGATTTTTTTACAAATGTATGGAGTAGTAGAAACACCCACTTCCTTTTTCCACTCTTTCCTGTAACTCCAAAAAAGTTTTAGCTGATTGATCTCATCATAAATGACATACAGTACTAACATTGTATGTCTAATACTAATTATTAAACCTAATTAATACTAATTAACTCCACAGCAAACACTGTGGTGTGAATCAGTTTTAAATGGGAGAGGAAGACTCATTGCTCCTCTTTCTTTAGCAAGCACTGCAAAACCGGATTATTTTGTATGAATTTAAAATAAGGGCAGGTTAGTCATAACAAAGCACCTCTGTTTCCTCTGCAGCTATTTGAAAACATTTTATCCCATTTCAAACCCATTAGTAAGAAAGGAATATATTCTATTGAAGCTAAAACATTTACTTTTGGGATTCCTTTCTCCTCCACAACCTCCTCCTCTCAGAGCTGGGCAAGTTCCTTGCAATTCCTCCTAAAACACCTGTTGCCAACTCTGATTCTCTAGTGGTGTTTCTTTTTACCCATAAATTATGGATTTTCTGACACTGAATGCTAATCCCAAACACAGCCAATCCCAAACAAGTAGATGAGAAAAGGGGCAAGCAAGAGGAGGCAGAAAGGAGAAGGAGTGCACAGGCCTTTCAGAAAGATGCAGAAAACAGGAGGAAAAAACACAGGTAGGTAATAAAAGGGGAAAATGAGGAGGCTGGCAACAGATCAGAAGTGGTGGGAAATAAAAATTATTAGATACTTGATACTTAATAGATACTTGAAGACAAAAATGACAATATATAACATAATAAAGGAAGATAAAGTGCTGCATGAATTTAAGAGAAGAGCCACAGGAGGGAACATGGTTACGTAGACACATGAGAACCATGACAAAAGAACTCAAATATATTTCTCTCTCTCTTTTTCCCCTGCATTTTGTATCAATTTTGATCCAAGAATATAAATTCATAGGCTGTAAGTCATATTTGTGATACAAATGTTTACTTTTCTCTGAAAAGTGAACTCTGCTTCCCTTATATTTTCTTAGCACATTTACTTAAGCATAAAAATATGTTCAGTTGATTTCAGGAATGAAAATCATTCCATCTAGGATTCCTGAGCTGCAGAACCTGAAGCCATTCAGAAGTGAAGCCCAGATCCCTTGGCTCTTATTGAAACACAAGTTTTTCCAAATAGAAAAGCAAATACTAAAACACGAATAATAATAAAAAAGGTCTCATTGGTGAGTGGTAAAATCAATGTACTAAGAAAAAGTGTCCTTTGAAGGACAAATTTTACTCCTTCTAAGAGAAAAACAAAATTATCAAAGACAACAAAAAATAGATACATATCAAAATATCAAATTTATCAGTGCCCTATCAAGTCCAGAAGATGGTTGATCATTTCTAAGACAGAAAGGGATGTGTCCCTTTACCTTTCCAAAAACAAGGGACTGCAACCTTGCCCTGCCCTTGTGCAAAATCTACAAAAACAAAAGGAGTGAAAGATCCCTATTAGTCTCTTCCCAAAAATTCACCCAGCTAGAGTGCCAGTGCTGGGAAGCCATTCCTAAAGGTAATTAATTATTGTTAAACAACAATTTAAATGACTTTCCCTGTGGCATTAGAGCAGTTTCTGTTCAAGAATTTTGGCACCCAAACACAGAAAATTTACATGGGTGACCCAACCTGAAAAAAAATTCTACACTATTTTGAATTCCACACCCTGAAACTTGATTTTCTGAACTGCAATAAAACAGAAACAAAAAGCCTACATCTCAATATGAATGGAACCAGTGGTTACAAACCCTCCAAAGACAAATTGCATCAAGGAAGAACAACACTTAATAAGAAAATAGCAATTAAACCTACAAAACCAAATAAACTTGGAGACTGCTGATCTCTTCTGCAGCAATTCCTGGCCCCCACTGTCCCCTTGCCAAGTAAACTCCCTTGTATCTGTTTCTGTCTCATTTTACATCCAACTTGGAGCCTCTCTGAGACACAGTCAATACTTTTTTATTTCCTATACTACTTACTCCTGATGCTTGTTCCCTTTGATAAAGAATTTGAAGTGCTTAGTCCATAAAATTAATAATGAATAATGACAATAAGATTATCTCTATTAAGCTTGTGACAAAGTATGTAGTTCTGACAGATATAATTAAATTTAAGTATATTACATTAAAATACTCTATTTTAAAGATGAGATATTTTACAATCATTATTATTTT
>JAWWMS010000287.1:5058567-5082224 GCA_035048045.1 Chlorospingus semifuscus | reverse complement strand
TTCATCTTGGGTGCAGCCCTGGCTGGGCTCTTGTGCTGCCCAAGGTGGATCCATTGAGGAGATCCTTTTAATAAATCTCTATTTTATTCTTTAGTTTTGTCTAGTCTCTGTTCTAGGTCAGCCTTCACAAGGCATCAGCAGCAATAATTGACCAGAGAAGCTGTGGCTGCCCCATCCCTGGAAGGGCAAGACCAGGCTGGATGGGGCTTTGAGCAACCTGGGGTAGTGAATGGCATCCCTGCATATCTTGGGCATATGAAACTGGGTGATGTTTAAGTCTCTTCTTAATCAAACCATTCTGTGACTCAATGTTTAATTTATTTAGTTGATCTCAAGAATAAATCAGTAATTACTCTACAATATTTTCACCTTCCAGATAAATCTTTGTTTTCTGGACCTGTCTGTAAATAGGTGCGCTGAATGTAAAGTGTTTGAATAGGAATCCCCCTGCTAGGTGTGATTTTTTAAAATTAATTATGGACTAATAAAATGTGTATTTAAATGCCTTAGTCTTGATACCTTAGAATTTGAAGCACCACCCAGACTGGACTTTGTGAAAGTCACATCCTTCATAAATGGCATCATTAATAAATTTATCAGAAATATGGTATTATATCTACTTTTTTTTTTACACATTACAAAACATTTTTTTGCTGTTATGGAGCCACATAATGCAAATTGAATTGCTTCAGGAAGTACTAGCTGCAAAACATTAAAACAGTTTCTCACACAGAGGGTTTAAAAATGGGTGAAACATTGAGAAAGACTGTCAGAAAGCTGAGCAGCAATTTTCCCCTCAACATGCTATTTAACCACAATGCAGAGCACGTTTGCCATAAAGAAAGAAAAATCCCATTATTTAGTACATGGATGCATGTGGCTGCTGTTGTGTGCCATTACTCAGAGCCTCAGGACAGATCTTTCCAGCTGGGAAGCTGATTCTGCTCTACAGGCTTTGGACAGGCTCTCCAAAATCCAGATGCAGCTCATATCCTTGATAACCACCTGGAACAGAATCTGTGTGCAGGAGGAAATGGTGGCCCTAAGAACAGTGACAGGTATCCTACAACACACAGGTGCAGTGTGCTGGCACCCAGCCTGCTCCACTCAAGCAGCAGACAGAGGAAACTTTCTCCACTCTCTCCAACAGAAAATGTTTTCTTTGGAAACAAACTGCATGGCAGCTGCAGGATAATTCACTAAGCATTTCTCACTTGTGAGAAAAAAAAACAAAAACAAAAAAGCAAGATTCAAGTAACACCATTTCAAATTATAACTCTGAATTTGAGTTTTTATTTCCAGTAAAATTCTATATTGAAATAAATGAACGGAGGCTTACGTTTAGCAATAAAAATATAAAAACAGCTTTGGAAAGCTGTCTATACGCACCAAAAAAACCCTCAGTAAGTTATTATGCCTATTTATTTATATATCTAAGTTTTCCTGAAAGACTGGAACTCTGTGTACTAACTTTGTAGAGTGATTTTTGCATACTCAGGGGTGCCCAGGTAACCACAGAAAAATCCCATGTATTCATCTCTTGAAGACATTAAACAAAGGTCTGCATCCTCCCTCCCCAATATTATAGGGAAGAAAGGGTACAGTTGCAAGAAAATTAAATTCTAGTTCTAAGAAAGAGTAAAAATAGCTTTTATCTTGAAAAAAATTAGTAAACTGGACAGGTTATATTTTTATGCAAGGAAAAACACTGCTTTTCTTTGTTTAGGTAGAGTCCAGACCAACACAACAACTTTGTCCTATCACTGAACATTAGATTAAAAAAACCCAAACAAACAAACAACTAAGTATTATTTCCTGTGTATTTTTTGAATAAAAAAAGTTTAATATCAAATGAGGATTAAGTAGGAAGTACTGAAAATTGGCTGCTTCATACCCGGCTTGAGGATCTAAGGACAGATCTCTGGGAAACTTCACTCTCTTGCTCACGAGGACAGTTGGGTACAAGCCATTGAGTTTGGACACCTCAATAATTCTCTTTTCAGTATCAGCCCAATAGAGATTCTTCCCAATCCAATCGACTGCCAGGGCATTGGGAACAGCTGTATTGTGAACTACCTGGAAAAGCAAAAATTACGTTAATTATTTATCTAAATAACTGGGAAAAGGAACAATAATTCGAGGTCAGGAATTACGTTAATTATTTATCTAAATAACTGGGAAAAGGAACAATAATTCTGATGCCAGGATATTGAGAGACTGGATATTTGGTACAGTGACATAAAGCATGTAAAAATTGGGTATTATTCACTGCTAAACACTGACACTTCTCAGGTAATGACACTTCTTAAGTAGCTACAACATTGTGACACTTTCCTCCTAGTGAGGGAGAATGGAGCACACTATGATAATGTAAAGAGGAAATTACCAACATTATGCACAAACTTCTAAAAACTTTTGATCTTTCATTTTTCATCTTAAGTACCTAGTTTTCTCTTAATGTGATTTATTTATGTAATAAATAAATAAATAAATAAATAAATCAAACAAAAGCAAACTTTTCTCTCTTTCATTTCATATTCCATTTTTTGTTCCACAGAACAGAGTGGAGATGTGGCTGCTCTCCCCACAGTGTGCCCTTGAGCACATCTGCTGCTCGTCTCCCCATTTCTCTCAGCAGTCTCCATCAGCATATCCTTCATTTTAATGTCACAGTAGTGCCATATGTCATCGTGACAGAGAGACCATGAGAGCACTCAGAGTTACTGGCTGGAAAGGAAATACTGTGCTTTTATTTCCAGCTCTCATGTGGCAGAGGAATGAGGAACTTCCCAAGAATTAGTTAAATTTTAAAAATACTACATTGCTAAGAGACAAAAGCAATTTAGTCACCTACTGGAAAGCCTACAGACTACTGACAGGGATGTGTTATTCTCAGGGTTTATGATGACTTGGATCATTCTGGAACTTGAACAAATTCCTCTAGATATATGTGATTACAAATCTCATCGTGGCATGAGTCAGTCTGGCTTGTCTGGGAGCACTTCATGTTATGTGTTCAGTAATATTTGAATATTCACAATCATTTGAGTCCAATTTCTTCCAGGCTTGAAAATTCTACTCCAGAGAAGATCTATCCTGACCTATTTCATTCCTGATTAAGGTTTGTGCAACTAGAACTTCAGAAAAAAACCCCATAAACCAGAAAGCAATACTTGAAAATTTATGATATTTCTTAAGCACTAATAATGGTTTTATTGCTGTGGTGTATATTCTAATTTACTGTTATTTTCATCACCAACAGCATGTGCACCAGAGTATAAGCTTCATGTATAAACCTGTATTATGTATAACTGAAAGTGCTGATTTTAAATTTATTTACCATCTGAAGACATGGAAAAGCCTTCAAGATAAGAAGGGATATGGTGAGATGCTTTAAATCAATTTTATAGTTATGAATATGTAAAAGCACCTTCTCAGGTTGTTACATAATTTATCACCTTAAAAATCCTTTTAAAAAGTTAAATTCCAGGACACACTGCTTTTTTAATGGGAATAAGAGGTTCTAATTTCTAAAACCTGCACACTACCAGCTTCACCAGTCTATAAATGTGTAATTGCAGCAACTGCTGCACTGGCACAAGGGACATTTCATGCAGAAATGGATAACTCTGAAATTGCAGGTAGTGGTTTAGCTGTCTAAATAACACACTAAAGCATCAACCAAAATGATGAGTTTCTCTTTCTGATGACTTTTCCTTGGGAGAGTCACTTCAGCCTGTCCCAGCCACTGAGACCACCAGTGTGGCACTTCACGTGCATGGTCCAGTTTTGACTGCATTTCCCACTAACATTTGAATCCAAGCTCTCCATAAAACACTGTTCTAACAGCTAAACACAACCATGTGAAAAAGCTGTCATTTCAATTCTCTAAGTATCTCCTCCATGGGCAGAGGCAGAAGAAAAATGAGATGCCATCAGGCTTCCCAGAGCTGGTGTGCTGAAGAAATGCCATCTCCTGCAAGGGGAATCCGAGGCAATACATCAAATGGCATCACTTACACTGAGAGCAGATCTATTTATAGCAAAAAATAACACAACAAGTGAGAAGATAATAAAATGAGAGATTCATCAGGGGAAAAATCATAAAAACTACCTCTCATGACAAAACAACCCCATTAAAAGATGCTAAGAGGTTTGCTAGATAACAAATAATAACAGAAGCATTTTAGTAATTAAATAAAAAAAAATTAATACTTTCATTTGAACTAATTTTTAATAATGTCAGTTATTAAGTATGTCCTATAGCAACCTAATAACAAAGTCAGAGCTACAAAAATTTGGCACTGCATAAAAGGTTACTGACAGACTATTAGACAGCTACAGTATATAATTCTTACTAATTTTTTTCACCTGTTTCTTTTAGCTTTCAGAGGCCAAATCTGGGCCAAGTTTTTCACATAAAAACCAGTTTTTTGTATGGAAATTAAATGAACTTATTTTTATGATTATTGCTTTGAATATGGCAACCTATATGAGCAAAATTTTCATCAACATGACACTTGTGCAAATTGCTGATTGATGGAAAAATGAAACATCCTCCATGTCCTCATCCTCATTTTCTTCTAGTGGTTGTTCAACTTTTTGAAACATTTTCTTATAAATGAAGAAACCTTTTGAAACCTTTTCTTATAAATGAAGAAACATTTTCTTAAAAAAATGAAATTAATAATGAATCAGTAGAAAGCAATTTTGATAGTCTTCTGCCTGGTTATTGGAACACTCTTAACCGGGAAAAATTCTTTGTTGTTGAAATGGTGAGGATTAGAAATAAAGAGTCTGAGTAATCCCCAGCCCTTATATAATACTGAATCATCCAGAAGGGACAGAAGCTGAGGAGGATGCTTTGGAAACTGTTTAAGGACAATAAGTATGAATCAAGCGTTTAATGGATTTTGAACCCCACACTTTCCAGTCTTCTATTTATTTCCCCACACAGGTAAAACTTCTGAGTGCATGCTGGGTTTTACTTTCACCCCAAAGCAATCAGATTTGCCAGGAGCTGCCCATCCACTTGCTTTTTTTTTCTTTTTAAGAACAATTATTTTGGTGTGAAGGATGCAAATGCGGTTCCTTGGAGCCAGTGAATTTCAAACCCTAACTCACATAAGGAGCAAAGCTGACGTGCTCTGAGGTTGTGTCAGTCCACACACCAAGCTGAGAATGAAAACCACAAATCTTTTCTCTCTGCATGTTTATTGGTGTGCAGAGAGGGAAGAAAATTCACAGGATATGTTGCTGCTCATTTAGGTCCCTGTTTCAGCAGGTCAGACATAATAGAATAAACAAAGAATTCCTTACTGCTTATCACCAGTTCTGGGAAAATGTTCACACAAGTCAACAAATGTGCTTTATAGTGGATTTGTGAACTTAATCCACTACAGAGGCAGAACAGGCTGTGCAGAAATGGAAGTGCACTTTTACCCTTCACAGTAAAGACACTGAGTTATTTTAATTATCAGTGTAGTGGAGGTGAAACAAAAACAAACTGAAGATCACAGGAAATGTTACATAGGAAGAAATAACACACCAGTGTATTTACACAGCTTACACCTAATTATAGCTCTCCTTTTTTCTTTGGCATCCTGGAAGCCACATGCAACTGCCAATTCAGTAAACTGTCAGAAAAGTCATAAGGAATTTAGCTCCTAAATGCAGTTCTCCTTGTCCCTATCTTTACTTCAAATAAGATACAAATGCAATTAAATTTTACTAGGACTCACTAGCTCATGCTGCGTTTGTATTCATACACCAAAGCCTCCCAATCTGGGTTAAATGTATGAGGGAGCATTTCCCAAAGCACTCAAAAAATTTAATTCTAGTTGTGACATTATTAATCCTCAATTACCTTGATGTCACTTCCATTTAAAGACATTCTGTTTATGCGGCTGCCATTTGGTCTGCTGGAATCAATCCAATAAATGAACTCTTCTCTGTAGTCAAAGTCTATTGCAATCACATTGTTCAGCCCCTAAAAACAGAAAAAAAGGTCCATTTATTCAAATGTGTGAACACAAACTGCTGGATAGCATTCAGAATGCAAAACACAGTTAATATTCCTAATGCTTTATTTTACTGTCTGCATATTTCTGAAGAACTTCCCTCTCTTTTCCATACATTACTTGCAAACAGAGTAAGACAAAGACTGTAACAGAAATAAATGTGGTGACAAATTAACTGTGTCACTTCAAAAAAATGCAGATGATACATGAAATTAAGTGAGGCTCCTGTGTTTTTCTATACTCTGATTTAAATGAAATTTGGCAGTAAATACTTCTAATTTTTGCTCCGTTTCACTGCTGATTACTACCTTTAGCCTTTCTTTGCCAAACTAAATGGGAGAATCAGAAATAGTATAAGCTTCATGACATATAAATAATGAAAAAAATTCCTTAGTAATATAAATTAATCAGGAATTCAAAATGGTGGTGGTGCAAAAAGACATTCATGTTAATTCCTGAATGAGGAGGTTTTGACTTCTTAGATGTTATATTATAGGTACTCTTATAGTTGTATTTATATATATGTGTGTGTTTATACACACAGACACAGTGGTAGATACAAAAACAGTGAAAGTTGGAGATCCAGCAGGAATCTGGGAATCTCCTATGGCTCCAATTACAAAGCCAACACATTTTGAGAGAGTGGTGATTATATCTGAGGTACTCCCACACGCTGGGAGGAGCAGTCATACAATAATAGCTTTTCATCCCAAATGGCTGATAAGGAAGAAGAGGGTTGCATTCAGATGATGGCTCTTATTTCCTTATCTGCCCCATAACCTGCTGAATATTCTGATAGGTAGGGAAACCACAATTATTCTTAATATGCCAGGTTGTTGTTATCAATGGAATACGGGGCAGCAGTGTTGAAAGGAACGGATGTGGTCTGTATTGCCTCTATAAATTCAAGGTCAGTTAATCAATTCCCTTATCAGCCCAATGGCATCCTGCTCTCAGGTAGATCAGCAGCCTCCCTGTTTAGTGGAATTCATTGCTGGGAAGGGGTGTGCTGGACCAGCCAGCTCTAAAGTAAACAACTAAGGACAATATTTAATCGTACAGAAACTGATACACGCCTTATCCGCCATCTACTGCTGTGTAATTACTGTAAATCTACCTTTTGATCAAAATGTAGAGGAAAAGAGGAGTTAGGCTGCACAAATCATCATTATAAAAAGCCTGAAACAATTCAGTGTAGGAAGACCACTCTCATTTGTCAAAAATATCATGCACATGCAGACACTTTTCACAAAACCAGCTGCAGCTCTGTCAGTTGTAACTGGGCTGCAAAACACTTCTCCTGCCTCTTTTCCTCCTGTTGGTATAATTGCATCTACAGAGAAATTCCCACCCCAAATTCTTACTTAACCAAGAAGACAACGGGTCAACAAATACAAAATAATACTTCATACAATTTTATAACATCCTATAAATCAAAGTCAGCAATTTGTAAAAATATGGCCTTATCTCTATATATTCCACAACACTGTAAAAGTTTCCTAAAGAATCAAGACTAATACAGAGAATTGACTGCCTGCACATCTTTAGTTTCAAGTGTTATATTTTGGGTCAGTTTAATTTCAATTTTTATCAGAACATCAACTGCAGGCAAAGAATTCTGCACATCTGTTACAGAGTTCTCTGTCCAGACATAATTTCCTCTTTATCATATACATATCTCACTTAAGCCCTCCTAGCATAATTCTTTGTCATTTCACAAGCAATCTGCTTTTTAGAAGGAATAGGGAAAATTTCAAATGGCATCAGCTGCCTCAGTCTCTCATCTTAAATCTGTGGGTTTGTTTCTGTTACACACAGCACACAATATATCCTTGGCTGTGATTTGTGTTCCCTTGGTGTCCCACTTAAAAACAGGGAGATAAAAATCACAAATAATGAGGAGGAAGATTATCTACTCTGCCTATTGAAACCCTGAGGATTTTGATGACTAGGAGTGAAGGAAATGGAAACAAAGATGATACATGAGACACAATTCAAACAGTTGTACTGTTTATGTGTATTTGGAAAAAAAAAAGAAAAAAGGAAAAGAAAATAGAGGAAAAAGCTGGCACATAACTCAGAGAAGACTGAAGCAGCTCATACTTTCAGCTCCTTTATTCTGAGTTTATATGGACAACTATTAGAATGGTAATCACAGAACAAATACACAGAGAGAAGGGTGGGTTTGCTCCTCTGCCAGAGCCACTCTGGTGTTTGCAGATGTGCAGGAAAGAGCCAAATCCATCATGGCACTACAAGGACACAAGGACGTCCTTATGAGGGACACAACCCCCCTGTCCTGCTGGTGAAGATCCCTCTTTGGCTTCCACATCGAATGTTGCCTTTGCAGGAGCAAAGACCAGTGGGTTCAACAGCAGAGGTGTTTGTCAGCCCAGTGAATGAATGGAACATGGATAAAAACATTTTGTTCAGTGGCTGGAGCTGCTCCCTAATGCATTGAAGAGGAGCCCATTGATTTCAGGACCATCTGTCAGCACCAGCCACGAAGAAAATTTCCTGTTGCTCCCCTCTTTTCACAGGCATCTATGAACAGGTACACCAGCAAAAGAGGAGAGAGGCAGTGAGATGCAAATGAGAGGGAATCAGAAGGATTTCAGGAGAACCGACAGACTTTCACAATGTCTAAGCTTAAATAAAGGCAATGTTTCATTCAAGGTGGTTAATTTCATAATTACTGTTGTGAAGACTTTAGCACCTCTCTTGTGACATTTAGGTGCACAGCATAGTGACACAAGAAATTACAAAAAGCCTAATGATATTGATGGGGAGTAAATAATCTCCTAGTTTTACTACAATTGATCCATTAGCATTCAAGGAAATCAATATTTTTATTAAAACATATTTTGGAAATCTAATCTGTGGTAAATAACTACACTTAGGTGAAGCATAGGAGGACAGCAGACTGCTAAAAATGGCAGCTCTGTATTTACAGGGTAACATTCTATTTTTGCAGGTTTTCACTTTTCTCTGTTATAAAGTTTTAGAGTAATTACTTTAAAAATTAGATTTACACAAAGACAAGAGTCCACATTTTGTAATACCATAAATATTGGGATTGCCTGTCTGAAAATAGATTTAGATTATGACAGCAAGTAGCCCAAATAATACATGGCCAAATAGGTGGGGATTTTTGTTTTTTTAAACTGAAATAGACAAATTGCACAAAACATATTGTGATGGAAGAGGATCACAAATAACATAATTTTTTAGTACATCAGAATGACTGACAAAACAACTGCCTGAGCTTTAATCATGTCAAATCCAGAAAAAAAAAAGTCAATTGAAAGTATTGTAATAACTCTGAAGGCACTGCAGTTGTTCTGTGGTGCACACAACGCCAATTATAGGATGATGTTTCTGTCAGTTGCAAACTTTAGAAAAAAATAAAAGTATTGAGTTAAACTTAGAGCATGGTACTATGGTTATACCTGTTTCAACAAAGTGTAGTTGGATCCATCAGTGCTAATTTTTCTTATTTCATGATGATCAGCCAGAATTAAGAAAGGTTCCTCATCTAAACCCCGGGAGAAAGAATATATTAGACTAGCTTTTACGTTAATTTATGGAAAATCAGGAATACAATGCTGAAATACAGATGGCTTGAAAAATAAATGTTACATGCTCTGATCAATGTTATGGATGAAAGAAATATTTAAAACATTCAAATGCTCCAAGAAAGATCAATGATGCAGTATAAAAATGAACAAAGCAATCAATTAGTATATCTTTCAACGCAATTTAATTCTTTTGCCTTTGCAATATGGGAACCACATTGCATTTTATCCTAATTTAATGTCAGAGATTAAATGGGAAATATGTTTCATTCCATATGTTTTTATTTCAACATTTCCTTTCAATTTAACCCTGACTACTAATTATGGTTGCAAACCAAGCAGGTTTTGATCATTTCATTTTGAGATTTCATTAGTCTGAATGATACAGTGAGAAAGAAACACCTACTCATAAAACGCTTGATTTTTTTAAGTTTGAATTGAAGCTAGATTTGACTTTGTGTTACCCTGGCTTTCTAGTTTATAAAAAGTATTTACTTTCAGATACTCATTCATGACATCACTGAAACATCTCTGACACTGACATAATTCTAAAAACACATTTTTAAGGCTGTCTTTATTTTAGCTCTATTGAGAGACACCTCGACTAAAACAAAAAAAAAATCACCAGTGATAATTAAAAATGTATTAAACGCTTTGTACCTACTGCTCTTGCACTCTAGAATGTAATGTGCTGTCCAGCCTACTCTGCTCCTGTACTGAGCACATTTGCATGTTATAACAGAGTTGCATTTTCTATTGTTTTTCCTGTTCCTCCTTTTCAGATATCTAATATTCTAAAGGTGATGAAATCTTATCATAACCATGCTATTATCATCTGACTCAGAGGCAGAACTGTGATGTATTTTAACTTTTCTAATACTTTCTCTAATAAAGTTAATTATTCACACTTTCAAAAACCACTGTATCTATTTATTACAAATGAGCTGAGGAAAACACAGACTAAAAATATAACTTATTATTGCATTCAGACACAGTCACATTCCTATTTTATATTGAAAAAGTAGCAGATTCAAAGTAACTCTGTTTTTATCTTCCATATAAAGGTACCACAGACCTTGGGGCTAATTTTTTTTCTCACAAATTATTTTGGTACAGCTGTGGATTATAAAATCATTAAATAGTAATACCTGAAAGGGATTTGCAGCCATTTGGGTTATCAGGCTGTGTTTCATACCCTTCTGCACACAAGCATTTGTAGGTTCCATAGGTATTGATGCATTGCTGGCTACAGGGAAATCCAGATGAACATTCATCAATATCTACACACGTTTTGCCATCATCCTTCAGGAGGAATCCAGGCCAGCATTTGCACTGGGAAAGAAAACCAAATACATTCATTTTTAATTTTGTTTATCACCTGTGTGTACTTGTTTCTGAATATGTTAGCATCATAAAGTTTTTATGCATCTCATTTTTTCAAGTAACATCTTAATTACATTGCTGCTTGTATGGTTTACAGGAGGCATGCCTACTTTTCTTTTCAAATATTGCTGATGTGATCCTAAACACTATTTCCTCCATAAAAACCCAAACAAAACCCTGTAGAACAAGTAATTATTCTTTCTACTTTAACTGAGGAAAAAGTAAAGCACACCTTTTCAAAAATATGGAAAAGATTTTTTTCTTGAAAATAATGATGGATGGACCCTTTGGAGTGCTTCAGTTTCAATTATACATGTGTTTTTTGGTAAAGATAGACAGTTTTTAACTATTTTCCTTGGAATCATTGATACCACCTAGCAATCTGTGTAACCAACACAGGAATGTGAACCAGAACTCTTGAGGCTGATTAGGAGCTGGACGTGGACAATTCTTGTGGATCCCTTCTAATTCAGAAAATTCTCTGTTTCTCTGACATTTTTTTGGGTCTGGTGATGATCCTGGCAACTTTATCACATGCAATGTGAAAGGTGCAAAATACAACTGGGCAGAGGGGTTTTGAAAAAGGGGAATAAATTTTATCTACAGAAGACTTCTTGTCATGTTCCCTTCTACATTCTCTATTTCTCTCTGCAGAGATCCAGGACGTGTTTTCTCCACCACTTCAACAAGGTTTTTGTTGAACCCAACAGCTCCTGAGTCTCTGTCTCAACCCTCTCAGTTCCAGAGGGTTGAATGCCTGCACATCTCAGCGAAGCTGCACAGATTTTATTTAGTTCTCAGTGGGCCAATGTTCAGCTGAAATGATGAAACTTTGGGAGTGCAGTTAGGGTCACTTCAGAGTTAAAACCCTGAAAAAAAAAAGTCTTTCTTCTATTTTTAGCTGCTATTTACAGGCTACTGCAGGCTGCTCCTCTCTACTTGTCAAGGCCAAAGAGCAGATTCAAAAAACATCCTCACACGCAGACAATGAACAGTTTTGCTCTGCTACTAAGGTGATATTACTTGGTTTAAATATTTCTGTAAGAGTCTCTGTCTTGGGGAAAAAAAAAACAAAACAAAAAACTGGAGAAAACCACTATTTCTGCTCTTCATTCCTATGTATTGTAAAATTTTTACTCATTGATTTTCAGTGCTCTGTATACACCAGTGTGATTTGTTGTATTTAAAGCACCTTTCCATAGGTTTAAAATATGCACTATACCATTTTTAAATACAATTGGCAATTGTTTGCTCACAGAAAATGAAAATTTGAATATTCTTATTTTGGCATGTAAGCTACTTCACTACAAAGAGATACCACACAGTGGGGCTTTATTATAATCATGCAGTAGTTAAACAATTGAGAGCTAAAAATTCACATTATATTAAACCACAGTTTGCAATTTTTCACCTTGTATCCAACAGGAAGGTCCTGGCAATCCTGGGAACAGCCACTGACTTTCTTACTGAGGCATTCATTAATGTGGCAGCTTTTCTCATCAGACCCATCACTGCAATCTTCTTTGTTATCACAAACCTCGCTTTGAGGAATGCACTTGCCATTTTTGCACATAAAAAAAGAGCTGTTACATGACTGCTCTGGAAAACAAAAAAAGAACACACAACTTGGTGTCATCTCTTAGTATTTGGAATTAGTTTTCTCATGGATCACCTGCTGTGTGCATGCAAAAGTAAAAAATTTGTGTAGCAACTGAATATTTATTCCTCATTGATAGCTTTATGATAACTTCCCATTTTTCAGTGTCTTTGAAGGTTATTCCTCTCCTGGAAAAATGGGTGAAGGCATCAACTTATTACTCCCTCCTACATATTTTTTTTCATATATTGGAGAACCCTCTACATAATCTCTGCACACAATACAGTTCTAGTTTCCAAAAGTTAAAAAAACATGGGTTCCCTCCCTGTGGACGCTGAGGGGTTTAGGAACACAGCTGGCTGAATTCCAATGCATTCCTTGTCTAATGACCTGCAAATATGTTCTTCCCTGTTTGGCAAAATTTCAGTACATCATTTCAGCTACATTCAGATCCTTCAAATAACAATTGGAACATTCAAATAAATATAAGGTAGGTGTGCTGTCTCACCTCACAGCAGATGAGTGTTTTCCATCAAAATTGGAATAAAGAACCTGGCTACAGTGCAATGAAATGCTAAGGTCTAGACAGAAGAATTGGTCTTTCAAAAAGCCACAGACTAGAACAACATATGCAGACCAGGACTAATTTCCCTCTCAAAAAGCAGTCAAACCTCACCAAACTTATTAACGTAAGCAGAAAATATCAATAAAACCAATAGCATTGGGCCAATAATTTACTAAAACATTAAAGCAGTGTTTATTATTTATAGTGGGAGCAACTTTATGTCCCCTTTTATATGAATTCCTTCTGTGTGATGAATATCTGGAACACAATAACCATTATAAGAGCAAGGTAGAAACTTTGGAAATTACAATATTAATATCTTATTTTAGCATCAACAGGAGTTATGCATTAAGGAAGTGTCTACTGTTTTATTCCATAGGATCTGGTGGCTTGGACTTTGTGAACTGAAGTTTTGGATGCTCAGAACAATTTCTCCTTGCAAGACACGAGCAAAATCTCCGTGAAAGCACTGGAAATTTAAGGTATGAGGTTTTACATTTGCTGACTTAGAGCCCTATACCATTGCTCTCAAAAAAGAAAGGTCGCATGTGGTCTTTAAAAAATTACAAAACTCAACTTTTGCACTTCGTGCAAAAAATTACAAACCTGAACTTTTGCACTTGGTGTTGAGAGGGGCTTCATCAGAGTGGTCTGGGCAGTCAAAGTCCCCATCACATTGCCACTGGGAATTCAGCAGGCAGCGCCCATCAGCACAGGTGAACTCTCCAGGACGGCAGCGACGATACCCTGCAAAACCAGCAACCACCCACCTCATGCTTGCTCTCATAGTGTCAACATAAAATTCTGCATGTTTGAAGCAGCAGAAAGAAAATTATTTTTTCCTCCATTTAGAGATGCAGAGTGTTGCGCTCATACACCAGCAAAGAGAGAAATCAAAATAAAGAAATCTATAATATATATTTTCCAGCAATTTTCTGTTGTGGTTTTCATTTCTGTAGCAAATTTAAGAGTAAATAACCAATATAGATTGTAACAGCAC
Source organism: Chlorospingus semifuscus (assembly GCA_035048045.1). NCBI lineage: Eukaryota > Metazoa > Chordata > Aves > Passeriformes > Passerellidae > Chlorospingus > Chlorospingus semifuscus. The sequence goes on along the minus strand of JAWWMS010000287.1, from coordinate 5,068,084 downwards.
AAAACCAGGCATGATAATTGTCACTGTCATATTTTCTGGAAAAATCCCTTCGCCAGGATTTCTTCTCCTGGGAAGCTGAGAAGCCTCAGAGGAAAAGGAAAACAGTAATCGTCTGACTTGCTTCTCCTGTGTTTTGCTGCTTTGGAATGTGGTTGGAGATTGTTTATCCAACATGTGAATTGTTTTTACTTAATGACCAATCACAGTCCAGCTGTGTCGGGACTCGAGAGAGTCATGAGTTTTCATTAGAATCTTGTTAGGCCTTTTGTAAGTATCCTTTCTCTATTCTTTAGTATAGTTTTAGTATCATATCATAATAAGTTAGTCTTCTAAGAATATGGAGTCAGATTCTCAATTCCTCCTTCATCCTGGGGACCCAGCAAATACCACAGATAATCACCAATTTGTCATTTTGAAGGGGATATTTACTCTGTATTTTCCATAAATTTTATTTATATAGATTAATGCTTCTGAGTATGGCCCAGATACATTGAACAGGCACTCAGAACATATAGGAAACCCTAAATTCATGTGAGTGCTGAAAATTAAACATTCACATGTGGTTATAATTGACATAATTTAAATGCAGTGATAATCATGACAGATGTGTTTGATTCTTTGATGGAAAAAAACCATATATTGAGACAAAGACAAAAATACATATAATAAAGATTAACTTATTAAACAATAAATTCTAGGGCATACTTTTAAAATTCCCCTAAATATTATTAGCAGTCCACTGCAATTCTCTATGGAAAATAATTTGTCACTGTAGCCTCAGATACAAGTTAATTCCAAGCTGTATTAATTACTGCATAATTTAAAAGTGAGAATTAAAACAATTTAAAAAAAAAGAAGAGCTTTCTTTTAAAATAATGCTGAGACCCTGAAGAATGCCTTACAGTTAGCAGTGTGAAATTGTTTTATTTACTCTATTTTTGTTATACTTGCCACATTCCAGGGATTCATCTGATCCATCTCCACAGTCGTCATCGTGGTCACAAACAAACTGTTTGGGAATGCAGACTTTGTTATGGCACATGAAAGCATTCTCATCACAAGTGTTATTGGGAGCTAAGGAAAAATACAGCACATAAAAAAAAAAAAAGATAGAAATTGAGAACAATCAGATAAACAACCGATTTTCTTACACAAAGATGAAATGAGAAGTGAATTTGAGGGAATTCAATGGAAATAACCATAACTTTTTAGTCAGATAAAAAGCATCACACAATTCAATACCAGAAAAAGCTACTCATCACAAAGAATGCTACAGAAGTAAAGATAGCTAAAATCTTCTGTAATCCAAGAAAGAAAAGCTTCAGAAGTCAATGCTGTCTATGGCTAAACTGAGGTCGGGCTCTGAAGAAAAGAATATTTTGGAAAGAGAGATGTCTTTATATTGGTCTGCTCCTGAACAAATGCTCTTTGAAGTCCACAAACACTAAAAATATATGGAATATACTTACGCACCATTTTTATGTATTAATAAAAAAACCCCTCCAGTGAAAGTATTACTGAGCTCCTGACACTGCTCATGGAAATGTGCCCCAGGTAGACTGAAGTAACATTCTATAGGGCAGGAGATGTCAGGATCTGAACAATTAGACAGAGTCAATTGAAGACAGAACTTGCATCTCCCTTCTATGATGCACCACCTCCTTGACATGAGCAGCAGCATTTTCCTCAGGAGGAGCAATAAAACTGTAATGTCACTGAAGTGCTGATTTTCACCAGTAAACACTGCAAAATGCCTGTGAACTGCCACACATCCTGATCCCCAGCTGGGCTGCCTCCCTGTGTCAGCCTGAGTAAAACTGTGAAGGATGCGCTCACACGTGGGTCAGAACTCTTCACCAGCAAAATGGACATGAAAATGACATGAAATAGCACGAGAATAACATGTTTTTGGACGTGCGAACCTACCACAGCCCGCTGTGGAGAGCTCATCGCTTCCGTTGGGACAGTCGCGCTCGCCGTCACAGAGCCAGTGCTGGGGCACGCAGGCGTGGGAGCCCAGGCAGCTGAAGGTGCCTGCAGCACACGTCACTGAGCCTGGGGACACATGGCAGGGGAGTCATCAGCACTGAGCCATCCCAAATCCCCAGCTGAAATACCCTAGCCCATTTTTGTGTGGTGACTGGTAATGATTAAAGAGGTTTATTTTAAAATCTCAGCTATTATTATGCACATTATGATAAACTGTAGCCATGATATTTTCTGAAAAATCCTTTCCTTAGGATTTTTCCTCCTGAGAAGATGAGAGGCCTCAGGAACAAAATATAAACAATGGTTATCTGCTGCTGTGGAATGCAACAGGTGGATCTGGGATTGGTCTCATGTGGTTGTTTCTAATTAATGGCCAATCACAGTCAGCTGGCTCAGACTCTCTGTCCGAGACACAAACCTTTGTTATCATTCTTTCTTTTTCTATTCTTAGCTAGCCTTCTGATGAAATCCTTGCTTCTGTTCTCTTAATACAGTTTTAATGTAAAATATATAATAAAATAATAAATTAAGCATTCTGAAACATGGAGTCAGATCCTCATCTCTTCCCTCAACCTCAGACCCCTGTGAACACTGTCGCAAGGCACTGCTCCCAATGCTGAGCTCTCCTTGTGTGGGGCTCTGCTCCTTCCCAGATTCTGCATGTTTGCTCCTCAAACAGGCACTGTACCCAGCCTGTGGGAGTGGATGGAGGAGAAATGAGACTCTAGAGCTTTGGCACTTGCTAGGAACAAAAGCAAGCAGGCTGTGGATGCAGCCTGCCCAAGCAGGACACAGGCACGGGGGGGGACTGAAGGGGTTTCTGGCCAGAAGGGGATACACAATGCAGGGGAATTCTGCTAAATTAAAAATATATATTTGTCTTTCCTGGTACAACAGAAGCTAGGGGAGCAGGCAAGAGGAAAGTGAGAAAGCTTTATTTAATTAGATTATAAGGCCCCAAAGGCTTAAGACTCATAAAAAAATGAATTGATTTTTGTAATTGAGGATGGGGTTTCTGCCAAGTGCTGCCTTAATGAGTATTTAGGTTTTGTCTCCTAAGTTAGCAGCACCAGGCAAGGGCAGCTATTCAAGCCACTCCTCACCAGAGTCCTGAGCTTGGAAACAGGAGCTGCCTGCCTGCAGCTGGGAATGTTAACCTGCCTCTCCAGGAAAGGACATTGTCTGTCCTTTCAAGGCAGTTTATCCAGGTCTCTTGGTATTCTCTCAACATGAAATCCCTCCTTCTTCCCCAGAACCCAGGAGGCAGCTTTTTCCATGCATGGATGTGGAAACTGAGGCAGCAGATAATCATGGGACTGGTTATCCTTACAGAAGTGGAGAGAATTAATTTGCTGCAGCAGCTGAGGCAGTTTCCTTTGGTGGCTCCTTCCTAGGGGCTGCTGGGACAGCTGTGTGCCACTGGAGCCCATCCTGTCCCCTCCTGCCTCTCCTGCAGGTGATCCTTGAAGCACAGCACCTGAGCATGGTGAGAGGGTGTTTGGGGCATGCACAGCACCTGAGCATGGTGAGAGGGTGTTTGGGGCATGCACAGCACCTGAGCATGGTGAGTGAGTGTTTGGGGCATGCACAGCTGGACCTGCCTCTGCAGGAGCCATGGGACACCAGGGAGGGATTTATCCCTCTCCCCAAACCATAAGACTGTCTGGAAAGAGCAAGAGATTTTTATCCCAAAAATTTTGGACCTACTTCCTTTTGCCCTTACAGGCTTTCTCCAGAGTATTTTACATTTTTCCATGCAGGAATGGGGAGAGTTCAGTGTGCAGAGGTTCAGGATTTCCTGTGTGCCCCCGCTGTGAGAGCTGGGGTAAGTCCAAGAGGAGGTGATTCCAAAATGCCTGGTGGGAATGTTGATCCAGGGCTGCCTGGGGACCAGGAGCAGAGTAACAAGGCCAGGTGAAAGGCAGGAGGTTTGGATGTGCAGGATCACAGCAAGATCACAGCTTGCTAGCAACACCTAAAATGCAGATGTGTTACTATTACTGCCATCAGAGCAGGGAAGCAGAAAAGTGGCCACAAAATTCCAGCAGCACCTGGTAGATGTAGGGAATGGTTCTGTGCTTTATGAGCTGGGTGTTTTCTGAAAGCAGAAGAGCAGGAAATGCACTGCTCTCCAGATAACAGCAAGCTGCAAGGAGTGCACCTTGTGGGGACACTGTCCCTTTGATTCTGCACACTGTAACAGTCAGAGGTTCCCATGTCAGGCACAGCACTGCAGTTTGCACACTTGTGCCCTGCAGCAAACCCAGCTGCCACTGCTCGTGTGCCACTGTGTCATTGGGTCAGGGGCTGCACCAGCCTGAGCAGCACTCATCTCCTGAACCTCTTTCATCTTTACAGCACACTGATTTCTGGCAGGCCCCTCTGGCCTCCCTGCGCTTCAGTAAAGCCTCAGTCCTGCACGTAATTCATCAGTTCCCAAAGCCACTGTCTGATGCCCAGATGTAAAGATGTCTAGGGAGCAGGAGAAAAGCCCTGAGAACACCTAACAGAGTCTGCTAAGAGGCACAATGACCCCACTGCAGGCTGGTGTAGCAGCTCTGCTCTACCCTTGCCCAAAACCTAGTGCCAGGCGTCTCAGAGGTTGGGAGAACCTTTTGGTCCAGAGCAGGTGTGGTTAAAACACTGTCCTGCTGCAATTACATCATCCTGATGAGCTTTTTGCTCTTTTTGTAATTCCCCAGAGGAGAAGCAGCGTCCTTGTCCCTGAAAAGCACCTTTACATCAGCCTAGAGTGTGCCTGTTGGAGTCCTTCCTCAGGGAAATCCCAGGGCTCTCACCATGGCTATCCAGCACATCCATTAAGGGCAGACCCAGCCTCTGCACAGGAGCTGCAAAATGGCTCCACCAAGGTTTCACTTGCACTTTCTGGGCAACTTGCTGTGCTTTCAGAACAAGTCAGCTTCAACATTTCAGGCTGCTCAGAGGCATTCATGCTTAGGGAGGCCAGATCTGGCCATGTCACAGCAAGATGTTCCTGTGGAAGGGTTTGCAGCCCATGTTCAGCAGGGCTGGGCAGCAGCCCTGTGCTTTTCATGTGGCTGTTTGCAGCAGAAGCATCAGAGCTGGGGCTGCATCCAGGCTGGGGGGCAGAGAGCAGCACAGTGAATTCTTCTGCTTTAACAAAACCTTCTGATGCAGGTCAGACCCAGCCTTGCTGCTGAACCCTGGGGGCTGAGCTCAGCTGGAGATGTCTACATTTGGGTGAGCTGACTCTCACTCAAAGTGCTTTTCCATGTAATCAAGCAAGTTCTGGTGTACCCAAGTTCTGAGCAGCATCTCCTGTGCCATGTTAAAGATAATGATAACTCAACACATCCTAACAGAGCAGAGAAATCCTACTTTTCCTTCAGTGATTCCATCCTGGCCTGCAAGTTCTGAGAATAAAAATGCAATTATATTTTCTGCCATTTCTACACCCTGCTGACTGCAGCCTGGGAGACTGAGCAGACAGCACATCGTTACACAGATTTGATGGATCCACCAAAAATGTAGGTGTGCCCCAGACCATTTTTTCTTCAGTGAAAGATGATGGAGAAAGGAGAGAGTGGTCATGCTGCCTGCAAAACAGACACCCTTTCCAGAGAACAGAATGAGTGAGAGACGCCTTCAGCATGAACTGTTGGTTTTACCTTGGTTTTCTACAGCCAACAGGCAGTTTTCAGAAGGTCAGTGATCATCTGTTTACCTTGGAAAGATTTACCTGGCTCACAATTCTTTTATAGGAATGTTTTCTGCACTTTTGAAATGAAATGTGGAAATTTTGGGCTAAACCTGCCTGGTGAGATGAGGTTATGGATGAAGTATTCACTAGGAAAAGGGCTGATGTTCACATCCTAGTCTAAGAGCAGTGATTTTCCTACACCATTGTCCTGTCTGTTCCACTGTAGTGGCTTCCTCTCTCCACTCTGCCTCTCAAATGTCTTGATTTGGTCCTGGTGATGTATTAAAGTCCCTTCATATTAGCTCTCATGTTCTCAGGCTGTTCCTTGCAGGTCCTCTGTGCAGACAGCTTTATGCCCAAGTGGAGCTGCTGACTTTAGTGGAATTGCCACGTTTCGTGCCCTAACACCCTCTGATTTCAGGCAGGGAAGTTTCAGCCCTGTTGGTTGTCAGCAAATCTTGGCTGAGTCTGTGTTTTCAAGCCAAATAAGTGCATCTCAGTCTGATTTGGGTGAGGGAAGCTGCTCTTCCTTTCCTTTCCTTTCCTCCACTGTGATGAACACAGAAAGTCCCCTCTGGTGTGACAGTTACCCAGCTGTTCCCCTCACAGATGGATGCCTCGCCTCGGGTCCCAAGTGGACACTGGTTGATCCTGTGTTAGTGCTGAAATCAGTCAGAGCAGTCAGTCCTATCTGGACTCTCCAACAGCCTTCTCTGGACTCAAACATCTTCAGCAGTCAGGTCTCTGCTACCTGTCCATGGGTGCCTTGTACCAATGCTCCTGGTTTAGAGCCAGCTGGAATTGCTGACATGGTGACCCTCAGGAGCATCCAAGAGTCTTGAAGGATGTTTCCCTTGAGGATGTGGGGACCATCACAATATGCACAGAGCTGTGCTGGCAAGCAGAAATCATGCTCAACTGAGGGGCAGGGAGAGCCCTTTGGAGAGCAGAGCTGAGTCTCTGCTACGTAAAACAAGGATCATTCCTCTCTGCCAAAGGAACATGGTCACCCTCCTCAGACACTGAAGTTACTCCTTTTGACCTGGAGATGGTCCAGGGTGGAAATGCAGACCTTTTGAGATGTCTGTAGATGTTTATAATGACATTCACAATGCTTGCTGTTCTCTTTCTCAAAGGAGGATCCCCTCCTTCATCCTCCAGCTTCCAGAGAGGCTCTCTCACTCACACTAATGCCAGCAGGGTGTTCCTGGTGGTTCCCTGTGGATGAAGAAGTGCTGTGTGGAGAGAATGGGAGATTTCACACTCTCACTGATGAGTCAGGAGTTATCTGGTGTTGCAGGTTGCTGCACATCAGCTTTGGACACGATCAGCTGGCTCCAAACCTGCTTTCTCTGATGTCAGCACCCACAAAAGTCTGTTTGCTGTTGTCCCCCTCTCCTGACAGGTTTGGGAGATGCTCAGGAAGACCTTGCTCCCTGCTCCCTAGGTCACACTGAGCTCCCAAGGAGCCCAAAGCCAGTGGCCAGCCATCTCTGCACATTCTGGACTCTCAGAGCTGCTGGTCCCCACATCCCTTGGGCTGCAGCCATCTGTCTGCACACATTGCCTGCCAGCTTCTGTGGTCAGAGGATCCCCATCAAAGTCTGATGTGTTCCTGCTCCTCATCTCTGAGATTTATGGATGTGTTGGAGTGTGAAGGGAGTTTGCCTCCCTTCCAAAACTCCCTTTCATTCTGCAGTTCTGCTCTCCATCCCTCTGGATGTCTCTCCCAGGGGACAATCAGGATGGGCTCGCCTGCTGCCTCCTGAAATCCTGCAGCGAGGCGTTGCATGGGCTTAGTGTAGACAGACAGCATGGCAGGAATTTCCTTTTCTGGGCTCTGAGTCAGCTGCCAGCCCTGTTTTATTATTTTGGGTACTGGGAGAATGTGGGGAAGGAGGATCAAGCAAAGGGAGGGAAAGAGAGGGGAAGAAGCTGTTTCCATTTATGGGTTATGAGAAGCAGTTGCAACTCTTGTGGATTTTTATGGAAGGTAGCCCTGGCTGTGGGGAAAGCTGGGTTTAATGAATTCAATTACGATGCTGCACAGAACTGAGTGGAAAGGCCCCACAAACAGCCTGGTTTTGTATAAAAAACCCCAACCCTATAGACAATAGACTAAAAACTTCCCTTCCAGAGCAGGTGAGCACCAGAGCAGACAGGCACAGGTGAGGATGGAGCCAACTCTGAGCTGAGCCTAAACCCCCTGAAAACTCCTGTCTTGGGTTGGACTCAACCCAGCATGGAGTGACTACAAGCTGTTTGTTCTGCACTAAGGCAAGGCTGGGACTCACCTGTTACCCAGAACAGGCATCCTTCTCTCAAGCTCTTCTCTGAGCTCTGGGAGCTGCCTGAAAGGTGCCAGGGCATAAAAGGCCTCTGCCCCTTTTCTCCACGTTTTTTCCCATGCCAGCAAAGAGCTGGCTGGGATCCTTTGGTATCCCTGTGATCCCTTTACAGCTGCAGGCTTGAGATCTGTGCCATGGGCTCCTGCAGCAAACAACCTCCTTGGCCAGACCCACTGAGTGGGAAGCATTGTGTTGGAGAGGCAGGAACATCCCTTGGGAGCTGCCCTTCTCCTCCCTCCCACAGGATGCAGTAAAAATTTGCCCTCCTTTGCTGTTCCCTCTGTGGAGGCTCCTGGTTCTCTCTGGGCCACAGGAGGATTCCTGAACTGCAGTGGGTTTCTGCAGGAGCAATCCACAGGGAGCCCTGCAAGGCCTCCAAGGGGGTCAGGGTGTTTCTGCAGGAGGGAGGATCTGAGGGTCAGACAGACCCCACTGAGTGCTGCAGGATCTTTGTCCTCCCACAGTCAAGCTGAGTGGCCCTGGGTGGGATTTGAAAGGAATATTCCAGACCTGACATGCTGTCTGAAACACAAGGACATTCAGGTCCATGTTCATCACATCCTGGACCTTCTGCCTCAAGCTCACACATCTCCTGGGAGACCCATCAGCTCATTGTCCCTGTGCTTTGGCACACTTTTTGTGGAGGCTTAAGTGACTCCTACCATGTCACCAGGATGTAAAGTGAGGGTGCAGCCACAGAGCCACAGAACCACAGAGTCACAGAGTCACAGAACGACAGAACCACAGAACCACAGAGCCACAGAACCACAGAGCCACAGAACCACAGAGTCACAGAACCACAGAGCCACAGAGCCACAGAACCAGAGAGTCACAGAGTCACAGAGCCACAGAACCACAGAGCCACAGAGCCACAGAACATAGAGCCACAGAACCACAGAACACAGAACCACAGAGCCACAGAACCACAGAACCACAGAACACAGAACCACAGAGCCACAGAACCACAGAGCCACAGAACCACAGAACATAGAACCACAGAGCCACAGAACCACAGAACACAGAACCACAGAGCCACAGAACCACAGAACATAGAACCACAGAGTCACAGAACCACAGTCACAGAACCACAGAGCCACAGAACCACAGAGCCACAGAACCGCAGAACATAGAATCACAGAGCCACAGAGCCACAGAACCACAGAGCCACAGAGCCACAGAACCACAGAGCCACAGAACCACAGAGTCACAGAACCACAGAGTCACAGAACCACAGAACCACAGAACCACAGAACCACAGAGCCACAGGCTGGGGAAGGTTGGAAGGGCCCACAGGGCTCACCTGGTGCCACCTCCCTGCTCCAGCAGGACCATCCCAGAGCTCAGGACACAGGAATATCTGGAATATCCCCAGGGATGGATGCTCCACAGCCCCTGCACCATCTGCTCAGGGCTGGCACTGCCCAGGGCAGCAGTTCTGCCTCCTGGGCAGGGGCAGCTCCTGGGCTCAGGCCCTGCCCGTGGCTCTGGGGCCATGGCT
>JAWWMS010000287.1:5037561-5053569 GCA_035048045.1 Chlorospingus semifuscus | reverse complement strand
TTTAATTTTCCTAGTAAAGAACTGTTATTCCTATTCCCATATCTTTGCCTGAGTCCCTTAATTTCAAAATTATAATAATTTAGAGGGTGGGGGTTTACATTTTCCATTTGAAGGAAGGCTCCTGCCTTCCTTAGCAGACCCCTGGCTTTTCAGACCAAGACACTTGGGGAAAGGTTTTACCCTATCTTTTCTTAACAAAAGAATTTATGAAACACCAATGAAACACTTTTAACTCAGCTAAAACTAAGTAAAATCCCTGAAATGAATGGTATTGGCATTAGGAAACCTGCTTTGTAGCTTACAGCTGTTGGTGTCGTTGGCGACAGCGATGATTCCCATGGGTTGGTGCGGAATGTCGGAGCGCAGAACTTTGGTGTCCCCGCCCGTGTATTTGCTGGAACGCAGGATGGCTCTCCTCACTCCATCTGACCAGAAGATGTACTCATCATACACAGCCAGGCTCAGGAAGGTGCCTGGGCCAGACTTGACAATGACCTAAAATGCAAAAGTGCAGAAGAGAAACAGGAGAGGAAGTGCTGTCACTGAATGAGAGGATTTTAAAGCACAAACTGCAACTCCCATGATGTTTAGGCAAAACACTTAATACTTTTATACCTGCAGCACCTGGGGAAATGAGACAACAGCACTTAAAATGTGTTAAAAGGATGCCACAGGCATCCAAAATCAGAAAAGCAGGCATCTGTTCCTTAATTTAAAAAAATCACAGTTTATCTAAATGTGCCTGTAAAAATACCTACTCAACACTTTACCTGCTTAATAGCCCCAACAGAAGAGACAAGAGGTTCTTTCAGCATGGCTGAAAGTCTAAAACTTCAGTCTTTAGGAACCAAAGTGAACTGAAGAGCTTTAGAACTGAAGAGTGCTCACCACATCATCACATTAGAAACTTGAACCCGAGACAATAAATGTTTCAGGTTTCCCAATTCAGAAAAAAAAATACAATCTCACCACAGTAATAACTAATTTAAAACCTAGAAGGAACAAATGAACTGAAGGTCACTATATAGTTTGAAGAAAGTATCTATCACTATAAGTTCACTATAAGGTTTGAAAAAATTTCTAGAAATACAATGAATTTTATCTCAATCCAAATCACAGCTCCTGTAAAATATTTGCATATGTTCTTTCTTTCCATATATCAGAATTAAAAATTTCACATCAACAGTTTCCCTTCTGAAGAATATGATGTATTTATAGCAGTTTTTTAGTTGAAAGCTGAATTTTGGCTGAAGAGAATTACTGCAAGGGGGTTAACATTTCTCTATTAGAAAATGGATATAAATAATACTCTTACTATTTTTATTTAATTGTATTCTAGGTTTCTGTGTGAAAAAAAATAGTAAGTATGTATATTTATAAAGTGGGAACAGTTCTCATCCAGGCTATGTAAAAAAAAAAAAAAAAATCCTGTGTCTATGTGCAACTTATCATGGGGAAATTGGGATGAAACGAGAAAAATAATATCCTTTAACACATGTACTTAGATCACCATCGTTTTCCATCTGCTTCATGTGCTTTATCCCCTTTCCCAGAGGGAGTGTATAACAGTGATGGGATTTCATGGAAATCTCCATGAATCAGCAATCCTTTGTGCTTGCAAGGGGATGCTGTGTGACAGCTCTTTAAAACATGCTGGGATGAATACAGAGCAGTAATAGTCAATCCTGTATTTAATTCTTAAATAATTCATTGTGGGTGTGTAGGAAGTTTTTCTCCATTAACAAATGCACCTACTATAGAGGACATCCAAATTTCATTTTGTGAAACAAAAGCCCCCAATTTTGATACTACAGCTACGCCTTTGAGACTAAGAAGGTGCCCCAGTTCTGCAGGATTCAATACCAAGGGATGCTCCAGGTTTGCTCCCACCTGTCTCAGTTCAGGGTATCTCAATAACCTGCTAACATAAATAATTCTAGTCCTGTGCACTGGAGCATTCCTGTCCATGTTTAAATTCACTTATACAGACAGAATGTCAGAATTGCTTACATTAATCAGATAATTATAACAAATTCTGCTTCACTGTGCACATCATGTATTTCTGCATATTTTAAAGAGGGTTGGACAGCAAATCATTTTACCCAGTAAAGATTTCTTCCCAGTGATAAATATCCCAAGAGGACAACTTTTCTCTACCCAACATTTTTCCGGAATAAAAAGTATTAAAAGATAAATGGGAATAAATTAATGGTAAAAGATTTTTTCTCTAATTGTGCACATTTCCAGTAAGACGCTTCTCATAATACACTCTTAGAAGTTTGCAGTATTCATATCCAGACATTTCAGGGGGAAAAAAATTAAAAATCATTTATGTTTCTGAAAGATCTTTATGAAATCTGGCCATGCAGATATTGCAGCCCCATATTCTTCTCTGTGATAGTGTGAAACTGTCCCATTTAGAAAGATTTTATTGTTAAAATCAAGACGAAAGCACTGCCCTGCTCAGCTTTCTGTGCTGGGGAGCACTGTCCTAATTTATCTCAGATGGTAACAATAGAATGCAAATTCACTATAGAACTGATCATTGCTGTTCAGCCTTGGGAGACCTGAGATCCAAATACAATGCCACAAAACCAAACATTTTTTCACTATGCTCATTGTATTTCATTTCCTGGAGTCTCTGTATTATGTCACAGCCCTATCCAAGGGCATTGATTTTATTCAAGCAACGAAAATAAAGACATCATATTTCTATCAGCTTTTGTCCATCTTTACATCTCATTGAAATTTATATAGTAACACTGAAAGTTGTGACAATTTTTTATTTCCATTTCTTTAAATCTAAATTTATATTTAAACTTGCAACAACCCAAGTACAATTTTAAAACTTTAAGGAATCATGAAAAGACATCCCTACCATCCCTTCCACCTGCAAGAGTGGAAGTCAGACACATCCAAGAGTACATCCCATGTTTTAATTCTAAATTATACCAAACTTCAGTTACAGAAGATATTTCAAGATTTAAGTAATATATGAAATTTTTTCTCCGGTTTCTCTGTTTTTTTCATAAATGCACAGCCAAAGCTTGCATTTCTGCTGTAGACTGAAGAAGATATCTGATAAAATCTAATTGAATGAAACAGAAGTTGGAATACCAACTGTGAAATTTCTTGAATTGCATTAATACAGAAATTCAACAGAATAAAAACAAACATCCTAGAAAATGAAAGTTACAATTACTGGCAGGTTGCAATTACATTAAGGTTATAATTGCCAGAAATATCTCCAAACCTATATTGATTTTAACAATCACGCCTATAGGTCTTCAAAATTATAACTGAGACCAAAACATTCCTCCTGGATGTTTAAAAAAATAACTGTTTACAGGAAGTTAATGATGTTTCTGGTTTTTCACACATAAAATGTTACAAAATATTTCACACTGAAGAAGAAAAGCAAAAATAAATCAAAGTAGCTCATAATTTATTAGAAAAATAAGCCCAAGACTTGAAATTAGCTTTATTTGCTGAAGGCTCTGTTTCTGTGTTTATTAAAAAAATGTTGTATTTAAGGCACTAAGCAATCAAAACCAGGTGTAGCCATAATATTAAACCCAAGTAAGGGAAGGATAAAAAAGAGAAGAAAATGGGAAAGAATAATAATAATAAAAAATTCCATTTTTTTAAACCAGAAGATTTGACGGAACAGAACAAAAAATGTTAAAAATCAAACCCCCAAAAAACTTTATATCTTTTAAGTAATAAGAGGGAGCAGTAGTGACAAAAAAATCTTCCAAACTCGAAAGAGCATTCCTGAAACCAAATACTGGTATTAAAATATCAGCTCAACACAAAAATCAATAAACCCTTACAATCCACTTTAAAGAGTTAGTTCAATATTGCTAAATGATTTTCTATTATTCATTGCACTAGATTATTGTGGTGAGCAGAATGAAGAAAGAAGCTGCTATCTGGAAGGAAATTCATTACATTGCCATTAGCCTTTCATGTTCTACTACCCAATTTCTACCCTTGTTAACCTAACTGAAACCAGAGAGCAATGAAGCAGAGATACTGGGGAAAAGGCTAATGTGTCTAAACAATTTTTGACAGGTGGTTGAGGACTGAAACACCCCAAAGAACCTGAGATCACCAGAAGAGCAGAACAATCATTACTTGCATTGATGTCAGAAATCAGGGATCTCATCCAGCTGGACAGCACATGAGCAAAGTAAAACAACTGCCCTGGAAATATTATTTTTCACTAGGTTAATAATAGAGTCAACAGGCTGGGTTCTGGCATTGCTTGTGTCAGTAAAAATGAAGTAAAAATGATCTACGGGGTTATCAGCCACTCTGCCGAAGAGCTGCTAGAGGCTGAGCAGCCTGCTGGGCTTTTCCTTCTGCCATAACAATCCTCATCTAAGCAATGCAGGAGGAGTGAGAACCCAGATCAGTGCTTCTGACAACAGAATCAGCTGATTATCCCACAACAGGTACTGGTGCAACACACCAGAGGTCCCAAAAACCTTTCAGAAGAGCGTGCTGGACTCAGATCGTTGTGTCCAGGAGGTTTTTTTCACTGCAATGGAGAAGAAGAGGCAAATAGTCAGAAAACCAAACCAAGAGCCAAGGTACTCAGAAAAATTGGAAGTTTAAATGTTCAGTTGCTGAGAAAACTCAATGATCCTTTTCTTCTTGCTGCTGCAAAGTGAAACCCAAAGACCTGCTTTAAAAAGTAGTATTTTAGTTATGGTTTCTGTAACTAAGTGGCATCATGTCCTACTTCATGCCTGTGATGCCTATTTTGTTATACCTTATGCAAAGATGAAGTTAAACTGTTTAATCACAACCTACTAATTACCTTGTACTTCACTAATTACCTTGTACTTCTGTTTTGTGTTAATAAGTATATAGTCAGAGACTGAAAGCTTCAGAATCCACTTGGTTGGTTTGCCAAGTTTTTGATACAGTTATTGCACCTGAAAGCATTAGTGAGTTGTGGTCCATTTTTATAGAAGGAAAACAAAAGGAAAAAGGAAAAGCACATGCCTATCCATGCTGATTGTACTTCAGTTCTGCTCTTACAGTTCTGCTCTTGGCTCTCCTATTTTATGCTGAAAAAAATTTTTCTAAAAATAGCGTGGGGAACTACTGGATAAGACTCCAAAAAGCCATGTAGTTTTCATTTAAGATGAAAAAAAATATTTCAAAGTTCATATATTGCATATGAAGCATTTTTTAAAAGTTAATAGCTATCAAAGTGAGATGATGCACATTCTTGCAAAGCTGGGAATTGAATACAAGCCAGAACATGCCCTTCATTCATTATATCCTGAACTTTGGGAGGTACAAAGTCCCTGAAATGAAGATTTCATGAAATACGAGAAATGTAGTGCTAAAGATGTAACAAAACCACAAGCACAGATCAACTGCCTTCAGCACAGTCCTAGTAAAAGATCTGCTTGAGCTGAAGCTAAAAGAGTGTTCAAGGACCAAAATATATTATGATGAAAGACTAATGGAGAGCAGTTCAATATCTGAAAATGTATAGTTATAAAATATTAGAAATAAGATTTGAGTAACGCTCAAGCATTACAAAAAATAAATTCTGAGCAAACAAAGCATTATTTACATTTCAATAGAGTTAAAAGTCTAATATACAACTAATACTAGGAGAAAATTAGGCAATTATTAATCTCTCTGTAACAGTTTCACTTTGAAGATGGTAATGAATGCAAACAAACATACAATGGGAATGCACAGAATTTTTGTTTTACTTACATATCTTTGTGATCCATCGTACTCACACCTCTCAATTTTCCCCAAGCTGCCATCTGAAAAGTAAAGTTTCTCTGCCCTGTGATCAATGGTGAGTCCATTTGGTGTCAGGATATCAGTGCTAATGATAACCTGGGCATTTTTGCCTGAGAGGGTGGATCTCATGATGCTTGGGAGCTGCTCATTCCAGTTAGTCCAAAACATTAGGCTGTATTAAAATCAAAATATCAGACAAAATCATAAGATACATTTTATAATTTAATTCTCTACAAAATGAACAGCAGAGAAAAAAATACCTTCATAAACAACTCTGAGTGGCAGCTATAAATAATTGTGGTAATCCATAATGAATAAGAAAATGCAACAGCCTATAAATAAATTATATATATAAATTATAGCAGTTTTGTAGTCCATTAATTTGCATAGGAATACAATTCTTTTCTCTCACAGATCTGTTCAGTCCTGATCTTGTCTCTGTAGTAATTTGCCATTAGAGAGAGATACAAGCTGTGTAATGATATAAACTTAATTCAGTTAATGTGTGTATTAGTAATATTTAACAGTGAAATTAATCTGCAGCTTCTCCCATGTTAGAGCTCTAATGCAGACCCAAGGACTGGTGTGCAGAGAGTTGATAATGGGAAGAAAAGGACCTTAATGTGCTCTACAGGAGGCTCAGTCAGCCCCTTATTGCTGTTAAAAATGACAGAAAATGTTATGGACCAGGCTGTTGATGGAATTTAATCCATAGACTGACAGAACCTGCCCCTCCTCTCATTGCAATCTCCATCAGAGCTTTGGGGTTTATTGGTGGTGCCTTGGTAATTGTATTTTATAGTGCAGCATAAACTCTTGAATTGCATTGACAGGACAAAGTCAGACATGGAAATATGCTCCACTATTCATGCAGTTCTGTACATTCAGCTAACACAAGTTAAAAACAGAATTTAATATGGCAGAAATGTCCCCCAACTTCCCCCAAAGACAGAGACAGTTACAAGAAGCAGAAAAAGCAGGTTGCCCTTCTCCTAGAATCAACAGAGAAAAATTAATGTATCTCAAACGTGTAAGGCATTGAAGTAAAAATAAAAATCCTCTCACTAACACAGTATTTTTGAGAGTGGCAGGAAGGAACTAAGTTAGACTTTTTTGCAGGATTTTTTCCATTGTTTCATACTTTTACACAACTCTGATTTCTGTGATAAACACATGGACCTCTATGCTGCACACAAGAAACTCAGACTTCTTTTTCTAAGTGCTTAAATTAATTTTGAAATTTTTTTAAACTTAAGCAGTAAGAGTGACGATGCCTTGTGAAAGCTGACCTAGAACAGAGGCTAGACAGAGCTAAAGAATAAAGTAGGGATTTATTAAAAGGCCTCAGTGGATTCACCTTGGGCAGCACAATAGCCCAGCCAGGGCTACACCCAAGATGAACCAAAATGGTCACAAAATGCACAACCAGTCACAGGGTTTCTCACTTTTATAAGTTCTGCTCCATTTGCGTTTTGGAGTTAACTGTCCAATTCCAGATTTAGATTATGAAGTCCCATCCTTTTTTTCTCTCTTCAGCCCATGTTGTTTATGCTCTTGGGTCTGAAATTTGGATCATTTGTCCTTGGTCCCCAGCTAGAGAACGAATTGTTTTGTCTCCCTACTCTGTGAAGAGAGCTCACTGTCCCCTAATATGAACCTCAGAAGTACACACTAAAGCAGCACAGAATCTGAAAAATATAAAAGCTAAAACCTGAGGCTTTCATGTCTGAGAAAACGACCACCCAATAATTTGTGTTTACCTCACTCTTAAGAAAAGCAGCTTGTATTTCCTTTACATTCCATAAAAATGCAATGATTATTTGATCTTAAGCGCAAGAACATATAAAATATTGAATCTTAATTCTGCAACTTCTTTATAAGCGCAAGACAACAAAAGATATCAACAATAAAACATGTTAACATTTGCCTCCTAAACGGAGAAATCTAACCAACCTCCGTAGGGTTCAGCCATATTGGCTGACTGAAAGAAAGAAACGTTGCTTGACCCCAGGCAAGAATTAGGATTTGCAGGAGAGATGTAACACCTACTTTTGGCATTCATCCAGGGCCAGCACGTGGGGATGGTCGTCCTCAGCCATGGTGATGACGGCCTCGCGGTTGAAGGCCCCGCGGCGCCGCTGGTCCACGCTGTGCCTGGTGATGGAGGACGTGGTGGAGCTGGTCCAGTACAGAGTGTCCCAAGCTCTGTGGTAAGCCAGGCCCTCCACTGACCCAACATCTGCAAGATACCGTGACAGACAGGGCAAATGAAACTCCAGCCAATGGGTTGGTTCTGTTTGTCCTCAGAGGTGATCCTGCAGACTCGCAGGGTTCAATTATTTCAGCTTATTAATATTTTTATAATTTCTTCTGTTTATTTTTATTGTAATCAAAATCTTATCATTTTCATAAATTTAAATTAAAACACAGAGGGCAAGACCACTGTCAATAACACTTTACTATGTTTATCAATTCTAACAAGCATTAAACTGGTATTACCACTATAGCGTCCCCAGATAACACATTAGAAATAACAAACATTTATTCCAGACAATAATTATTTTGTCTCATCTTCAAATATCATTTAAACCAGGTCTTGGCATTTCTTCAACAGTTACTGGTATTATTTAGCACCATCTCTCAATGTATTCTGTAGCACTGACACGCTACACTAATAGGGATCAAAGCACCCTGTTGTTAACAACTGTATTGGCTTTTGCTAAACACCTGAAAATTACTGAAAAAATACAAGCTCTGAAGGTCTCAGCATCAATATATAATTTTAATAAGCCATGACACCACACTCATTCATTCAACACAAAAAACTGTGAGCTAGGAAAAAAAAAAGGATATTAATAAGCAGCTAAAACATATATTTAATGCCCTGAAAAGATAAATTGTACTTAATCCCAATATATAAAAGTGACAGACTGTGAGAAATAGGAATAATTATTTTCTACCACTATTTGTGAATTACTGCAGAAATATGTGTGTTGATAACTTCACTTATTATTTTGCTAGAAACAAATATTTTTAGACCAGAAGGTTCATGTAGTTTATTAATGAGCTACAGAAGGCAAAAATCTAGAAATATCATTAGGATTATATTATGTTGGCTATTACAATTTACATTCAGCTTGCTGAAAATATGCAATTCATATATACAGAACAAGAAGTCCTAACTTTTTGGCTTTTGGTTGATCACTGTGAAAGAGGAAACACTGAATCAAAATTTTGAGGCACATAAATCAAAACTATGAGGCCAAAAATGATGTATCAGTTTTTTGTATTTTTCTTGTTAATGCATTTGGCCATCTTCTGATGTCACATTTTGTGACATATCTCTGGAGAAGTAACAATGACTTGTATTCAAGAAGAAACAACAGAAAAAATAAATGAGATGACACTTCTTAAAGGGAGACTAATATTAGTAAAAAATAGCTTGCCCACTTATGAAATAGAATTTATGAAACAAACCCCATGTACCCTCAGCTCATCTATAAGTAACTCAAAATATTGAAATATAGTGAAGGTTTTAGAAATCACCGACTGAAATTCAAAGATAATCAGTACTCTCAACTATCATAACAGAGATTTCGATTAAATTTATACGCTGAATCCAAATTCAAAACTACATACAATTCCCCAAACTAAAACAAATGTTCTTAGATATATGATTTAACTACTAGGTTTTCCTGTGTAGAATCACAACTTGGTCTCAATGGTCCTTATGGGTCCCTTCAAACTCAGATATTCTGTGATTCTATTAAAAAAATCATTTTCCTGTTGTAACTTCTTGAATTTCTATCAATTTTAGCCTTTTTTCCCTGTCTGAATCTGTCAATAAATTTGAGAGCAAACTGATTACAGAACATAGTCCAAAACTTTTCTGTAGCAGACAAAAAATAATGATGTTCCTCCTGTCACAGCAAGATGTGATCAACTCAAACACAACTACAGGGACAAAAGTGCCCTTCAATATCAGATTTGTTGTTTTATGAGCAATACCTGTACCAAAGAGGGAAACTCAGTTTTCCCAGGGGTATCAAAGTTCCCCCTTGTTGCATCATACTGCAGTTCCATGTTTAGGCCTGTGAATGGTGACAGAAGAACGTTTCATTTCAAGTTACTATTTATAAAATGATAATTTCTAAATTTTTAGACAACAGCTACATGGGAGGTTATGGCATGTATGGAGACAAGCAAACATTTAGCACACATTTTTAGAGGAAAAATGTGTTAATAAATTACCTAAAATATACAGTTTTGCAAAAAATCCTTTGCCATACAAATTGTTTCATACATAATTGAAGTAGAAAAACTCAGAATAAAACAATATGCTGCTAGGGAGAAAAAAAAGAATCAGAGGAATTCAGTTGCTACAAGACAAGAAAAAAAATTAAAAAGAAAAGTAACTGCTGCAAACACACACCAAGTGCATTTTCGTAACTCCACCAAAAGCATTCATTCTGAAGGATTTACACCTGGCACACTCTTTTATTTGCTAATAAACTTTTAGTTTTATCATGTTCTCTACTTATGGAATTGACAACTCAACCAATATAGAAGTGACTCATTTAATAGCTTTAGAAAACTATAAATAAGGTGGTTTTAAAGTCAAGGGCAATGATTTAGAGAGTGATACAACTTTTAAATAAATTCTTACAAAGGATAACACAAGTAACTTTGTTCTTGCTAGCATGTGGTGTGAGCTGGATAGGGCAGAAAAACACTTTTTCGTAAATTTATATATTTCTAGATTAAATTTGTTTGGTTTTTAGCTTTTTTGGGGTTTTTTGGTTGTGTTTTTGTTTTGGTTTTCTTGGTTTTTTGTTTAGTTGCTGATGACTCTCCAAATTCCTGTAAATCTTTTTATCAGTGATAAAACAGTGACCAAGGACAGATTTATCCTAGAAAAGGTTCTCTAGACTTTAGGCTGTTCCTTAAAACATTTCAGCAACTTTATATTTCTAAAGACAGGACACTGGAGAAGATTCCTGAGCAGTGTTATATCATTACTGATTTGCATATATATAATTTATATTTACTTATTTCATACGCCTTTAAAGAATCTTCTAGAGCACTTTTTCCTTAAATTTAATTTATCATTACATACTCAGTTACTAGAAAATACATCAGAAATATGTACTCATCCTCTCTGGTGCTACAGTTGGGGGATTTAGTCCCAAGGTTGAAAATTAGCAATTTGTTTACTCTAAGCTTCATATTTCTGCAGCATCATGTAATATTCTGAATTGGTAAAGCATAAAGAAACTGGAAATGAAAAGAATCCCATTTGTTTCGCTGACATATTGAATTAAAACACTGATGGCATTAGATGCCTACAGCACTGATTAAATTTATTCTAGCCATGAAGCAACAGTTTATGATTTTCACATGAATAGCATACTTAAATGAAAAGAACATTAATACAATATGATATTAATATACAAATACTCACATTATTTACCTGCCACTGACGTTCTGAATTAAATCAGTAATGGGGTGTATAACTGATTAAATATCTACACAAGAGAATGCAACAGCCTATGATTTACAAAGGCAATGCCAGAGTGATCACATCATTACGTTGCCAAATGCTATCTATCACTTTTACTGAAGTTAACGAAGATAGATTGCATCCCACAGATGAGATGCAGCCTATAAATATTGCCATGCTGATCTTCAGCTGACTTTCTTGGGGAACAGACAAGCAACAAATCAATAGCTGAAGAACTCAGAATATGCTCCCTTATTAACGCAACGAGAAAAGAAAAATACGAAAGGGCAAAGTTTAAATTATTCAATAATAGTTGAGTTTGGTTATATATATACACACACATACACACACAAGTTCTCAATTTACTAGATTTTTACCTTTTATCTTCTGTTTTGAAACCATCTAGAAAGTTTACAGTCAGAACTTTTCCAGTTGCACCACTGCAATTACCTTGTTCCTTTAATTTCCTATTTCAACCAACTCCTTTCCTTTAACAATGATATAAAGCAAGAACAACTGTCAACACCATCATTTTTTTTAACACTGAAAAGCCATCAAAGTATTAGAATTGAGTATAAACAGCACTTTGCTATCAGAACATTGGCCACGGCTTTCACGATCAGCATTCATTCTCTGGCTCAGTTTTGCAATTTCCCTTTCAGGATTCAGCCTGTGGATGGTTCCAGCAGGCTGGGCACAGGAGGGGGCCGTGGTTTCTGTCACTCTGTTTGTGTAGGATTCTGGTGACAGGTAACAGGTGGTCACTGTTTGATCTGGGCTGAAAGCAAAGCCTCACGAGCACCTGAAGCAAAGTGTTTATTTTCACATCTCTCACTGACTGCACAACCAGAACTTCACGTAATTCCCACCCTCACTCTGCTCCTTGAACACCAGAAAGCCTTTGCCAAACAATAGTTCTAAGAAAAAACTAAGTTTATAATAAACTGCATTAACGATTATGACATCATTCTATTTAGCCTGAGAATATAATTGAGTTTTAAAGCAGATGTAAAATCTCCTAAAATTATGCCAAAAATGAGCAAATATCTGTACCATTTTTCTCTGTCTTGAAAAAATAAACCCATGCTATAAGCTATCCCACACAGAATATTTTTAAATGCAATAAGACAGCATTAACAAAGGCTTTGGATTCTTCAAATTAACAAGTAGCTTAAGTTAGACACTACAAACATCTCCATGAATGCAACCTTACTACTCAAACTTCCTGAGACAATATTGGAAAGAACGTACATTTGTTGGGAATGATATGAAGAAATATAAGACCATTCTAAAAGCAGAAAAATGCCTTATTATTTTTGTTGGTTTTTGTTTGGTTAGTTGCTTTATTTTTTGTGGAAAGTGTAATACTGAAATAGCAAATCTAGCAAAACATCTGGTGTCTGCCAAAAGCATCAACAGCTTTTTGACAAAATCTATACCTACCTCCAATTTTTTCCTCCTAGACAATGGATAAAGTTGTTCCACAAATGTTCCCTGATTATTTACCAAGGAAAATCACAAGAGAGATGCAAACCTGCAGTACTCTGTGCTTCATTATCTGAGATATAACTTACTCCTTTAATAAATTAAGAGATTGTCTTAGGGTCAGCATGAATAATGTAGCAAAGGACTACAAAAACTTAAGAAAATGCAGGGAACTCAACAATTTAGGAAGTCAATAGTATTTTTTATAACTGGAACCCTCCAAGGATGTTTCAACGAATCATTACTAGTTAGCAAGTGTTATGATATCATAACTTCAGTGTAGTTAAACATATCCATATAAAAGAAGTTTTACAAGCAGAAAGAGATCTGGAATGGAAAGCTAACACATAAAGATGGAAGTGTTTTACTAGATTATTAAAAATCTCAACCATTTTCACGGAAGAAATGTTTTCCTAATTACAGGAGCTCTCATTATCTTTTTACGCATTACATGTGCAGTCTAGAAAAACCCAAAACTCTTCACCCTTACCACCTTCAGAGTAATATCACAACAATCCTAATAAGCTTTCTAATAAATGTGTATAATCATACACTTGTATTGCTGCTGTTGAAAAAGAGCCATTTGAGGCATTAATGACAGAATAGCCTAGTAAAGCCTCATGATCTAATAATACTTGCTAGATCACATTACCCTTTAGAAAAAGCCCAATTAAATTAAAGGGATGGTCTTCTGCAGCTTTTTCCTGACAATCCACCAAACAAAGTTTTACATTTTATGCAACTAAATGACATCTGCTGATGGAAAAAAATAGCAAATATGTACATCAATATAAATTTAAGGGCAATGTTTAGAGTTGAATAAGTCACAAACCTTGTTTGTTCTTCATGAACAATCTCAAGTGCAATAGGCAAGAACACCTTTAAATGCAACAGGCAGGAACACCTTTCCTCAGTAATGAGGTTGGGAATGCTCAGGACATACCAAACTAAAAGATTAGTGCAAGTCAGCTCCCATCATGAATATATTTCAGAGTTTCACACCACAGACACCTAAACTAAGCATGAAAAGTGCAGGAATACACATTTCCAAACGAAAATTTTAAAAAGATTACTATAAAATTAGTAAACTTCATCCACCTATAACAGCAACTCATAGATTTTACCCACTGATCTTAATCTAGTAGAAGATATCCCTGCCCTGGCAGTGTCTTGGAACAAGATGATCTAAAGGTCCCTTCCAACCAAAACGCTCAGTGATTGTCTGATTCTCTAATATGCAGCAACATACATTAAAAAAATTACATTGACAAACCAGACACTTTGTTTTCCTCTAACAATGTTGGCATTGCAATAATAAATATTATGTTTTACTATTTAAATATCCTAGACTTAACAACAGCCTCTCACTTTCCCTCCTTTAAAAAGTGAAAAATCACTGGACCTCTATTCCAACACACACAGTTATCATGAATCCCATTCAGTTATGAAATGAAAAATGGCAATATTCAAGTATTTATTTTTAACAGATTAAAAAGTTCTTTTCTGGAGAAGAAAGCTCCAAAACTAAAGGGATCTCATACAATGTACAAAATGTAATGCTCTGTAAGAGAAATGGGAACATAAATGCCTTTTTGACAGTTAAATTGGACCCATTTAGTTGGGAAGAATAGCAGCACACATTGGAACATCTTTAAAAGATTCAGACTGTAAAAAGCCTTAAAATAAATCACAGGATCTAACACTTTACGTTAGCAGTGAAAAGATTTTTGCGTTCCTTGGGCACGAGCGCCTCAGGTTCAAAATAGGAACATTTTTTTCACAAAACATTTCCTTTTTGTGCTGTGAAAGACACTACACTGGCAAAATGTCTCAGTGCCATGGTTTACACAGGCAGGAGAATAAACAGCTCACTGAGTGTATCTTATCTTAATACTTTTCCCTCTTTCTCATTTGATTGTTTTGTTTTTCCTTGTCTCCACCTTTTTCCTGTAATTTTTAACTTGCTCGTTGGTCTTCTGTCTACTGCTGTACCACTGTATAAACCCACTGGAACACTGCACTGCTTTTCTAGATACACTGAGACAGGCTTTGGTTGGTGAATATAATTAATTTAAACTTCTCCCTATGATAAATAAAATCAATAAATAAAACCACTAATGGACTAGAAACTGAAACTTTAATTTCTAAAAAGGCTGCTTGGTATAAACATAAGCTTTGAAACAACTTAGATCAACCCAAAGATCTTTTGTGGGAAATCACAGACAAGAACAAGGTTCTTGTTTCTAAAAAGTGGGAATGAGAAAGATTAACCTGATGAAGTTACTTAAGAAAAAAATAAAGAAGGAGAAAGCCACTTCTGATTGACCGAGAGTTTAGAGACATGAAAGAAGCCCCTCAAAAAACCCCTTACATTGCACCAAAAATAAAAGTGTTAGGGCATGGCACTGTGCACAGCCTGGACTGGTTTATTGTTGTTGTTGTCATTGTTTCTTCCTGCTGAAGACAGGACCCCACCAGGTAGAGGAATCTTGGCGAGTTTGGAATCTGTTTTTAGTGAACCGGAACAAGTTAAATAAAGTTGTTTATACGCTGTAAATCTACTTTCCCTGAGCCGAAAACATGTTAGCTAATGGGTTGTTTATGAGTTGCAAATCTGTTCAGTGAGGTGAAAATTTGTCAGATAATGGCTTGTTTATGAATTCTAAATCAATATTCAGTGAGTCGGAACTATGTTAGATAATAGCTTGCGTATGGGTTGTAAATCTGTTTTCAGTGAACTGGAAACATGTTAGATAATGGGTTGTTTCTGGGTAGTAAATCTGTTCTCAGTGAGCTAAAAACATGTTAGATAATGGGTTGCTCGTGAGTTGTAAATCTGTTTTTAGTGATCTGGAAACCTGTTTTACCAAGAGCTCTATGAGTCTTAAGTGTTTTTAGTGTGCAGAAAAGTTCATGGATCTGTTAGATTTGAGTGGCACATCTGATTTCAGGGAGGGAGAGATCTATCTGAAAATAGCTCCTTTATGAGGAGATTTACATTCAGGGAATAAAAATCTGGAACAACAGTGTCTTGGATGTATCATACCCTATTTTCTCTATTAAAGTCAATTACTGAGTAAAGGTTTTCATGATTTGTAGACTTCAACTTAATGAAGCAGAAAGAGTGTGGAACTGATATAACCACACTAGGTATTTCCAATGGGGTTTTGTGTGGAGAGATTAGTTCAAGAATGGCTTAAAGAAAGAGGCCATGAGACATACAATTGAGAGAAAAGTAAAAGGAA
>JAWWMS010000287.1:5013802-5037461 GCA_035048045.1 Chlorospingus semifuscus | reverse complement strand
TATTTAAGGTGATTGATTGATCAATAAATCGAGTTCGATGCATTACCAGGATGGTCGTTCTCCCTTCATCTCCAACAGTTTTGAATCTCTTCCTAATAAAGGAAAACTTCCTACAGATGCATTCTAATAATTTTTAAGGAAAAGTAGCAAAAATCAACATCAAATACATAATTTTTCAATATTTAAACATTATTACTAAAATCTCTCAGTAGGATTCCATTTAATAATTTCTAGATCACAGATTCTTAATGCAGAAATAAGAAAATTTTAGAATTTTTCATCTTCCAGTGGATGGAATTACTGGTGTCAACCAGTCTTACCTCTGCTTTTCTCCTTATAGGTGGAGGTTGAACAAATTCCTCCACTATATCAAGCAGCTTCATGAACTGCCTGCTGTTTACAGTGAAAAATCATGTGCAGACTGTGGGATGGAAGGCTACAAAAATAGCAGCTGAAAAAGAATTACTCACCATAAACTGAAGGAGTTTAAAACACATGAAAGAGAGCAATAAATATATTCATGTATGTTATGTCCCTTCTCACTTACAAAGAAGCATTTCTACAGAAGTATTTCTACAAAATGCCATAGTTCACATGTACATCCCAAGCATATACAGTGAATGCTTTTACAAGGATACAAAACTTCATCTGACATTCAATTATTCAGAGTGCTGACTCTGCTAATGAAAAATGAAATCTGGCATATTAAGCTGCAAGTAGAAACACTTCCCTACAATTTCTTAAAACTATAATTCCCAACTATGCTTTATGAAATGTCTTTAGCTCTTGTAGAGCAACCTATTATGAACTAATGTGGAATACTTTATTGTTCTTTTAAAAACCAATTTCTATCTGCATTAGTGCTTCACCAGTATTTATTTCTCCTCTTTGTCTGTTTTAAATGTTGAAAATTCCAGTGACTTTTCATATAATACTTTTTATCTCCTATAAAACAAGAGTTAAAACTGTGCTTCCACATCATCACTGCACACTTCTGTCTCTCATGCAGCTAAGCTCAACTCTGAATCCCTGGGTGCTTTTCTGGGAGTAATGGGAACATCCTGACAACATTGCTTAGCTTATCTTCAACACATCTCAATACAAATGCCATAAATTCCTCTAAGATATCCACACATAGGAAATCAATGGGAAAAAAAGCTCAACACCTTGGATCATATAAGATCACAGAATGGTTTATCCACATCTTAAGGAATAAATGCTACACGGAACTTAGGACATTTTAGAAAACAATTACTGAAATGGCAGCCTTCAAATAAACCAGACAGTACTGAAAAAAGGACAGGAGAACAAACAAATTAAGTATCTGCATCTGATAAGTGACTACAGATGAATATGGTTTGTTGCATATTTTGGAAAAAACTAAGCAGAACAGAAATGAAAGAGAGCAGAAGTGTTTACAATTGACACTTTTGTCATGTATGTTTATGATACCTAGCATTAAGGATGTATTCCTTATGAATTCAAATTCAGATTTTCCAATGACTAACCTGGTACCTTCCATACATTTCATATTACACTTGTGTCAGACTTGGTTGATAATTTATTGCCAGATATTGAGATTTAATCGAGACCTCAGATGTAAAATATGGTTTGTCTAATCCTGAAGACTTTGGTGAAGATGCTGGAAGAAATTTCTTGATGATAGTGCAAAGCGTGAAGTTTCAAAGGCTGGAAGGTCTAGGTTGGAATTTGCCTCTGATTATCAATGAGCACAAATCCCTTTCTTGGGCTTCACTTGAAGAAGGGTAAATCAACTGAACATGCTGACCAAGGTCTTAATACTTTATACTGGGAAATGGCTACACCAGAGACTTCACCCTCACTAACCAGAAAGATAGATCAACCAAATAGTTTCACTTCCAAGCAATTCACAGTGAGGTCTTGTTTCAACAGTAAAGCTCCTAAAACCACAGTCATATAAATTAAGCATTGCCACCATCACTTCTGTTTTCTAGTAATATGCATACCTCATAAACCCATTTTAAAACAAATTATTTTGAAGTAGTTATTGTTTAAATTTATCTTACAGGGATAAGAAAAAATATTCAAATTACTTATGGTAAAATTTCAATGACTTTTTTACTCAATAAATCCAAGGGATCACCAACTTTTCACTCAAAGTTTATTGAAATAAAACAGGCATTTTGGAAAAATTTAAATTTTTTTTTTACTTACTTTCGATTAGCACTTTTCTGCCAGTCCAGTTGTCTTTAATAACTTGGATGTTTCCATAGTGGGCGTCGCTGAAGAAGATGCGATTGGTGCCCCTTCCCTTCAGGCTGTAGTCGAAGGCCAGCGCTATCACATTTTTGAAGTACTCTGGGTTTTCGTAGGGCCTCACTGGAGAATTCAGGTTGGTCTCATCTGAAAGGTGGATGCTTTTCAATATTGTTCTTCCTGAGTAGAGCAGGTAGCCCTCGTGCCTGAGGCAGCTGATCCCATCCTCTGCCAGGTACCCGTGGGCGCAGGCACAAGTTCTCCGCGCGTTGCCGCGGTAAAGGCAGAGCTGGTGGCATCCGCCGTTGCTCTTGGCACACACGTTGGTACCTGGGAAAAAGCATAATAAATCCTGTCTTTTATAAATGAAAATATACTTTGTTAACTTAAATAGAAATGAATTTTTATGTGTTCTGGGAATTCTCCTCTTAAAAATTATTTGGGATATGTTCACAAGGAAAACAAAAGGCCAAAAGAGCAAATACTGCAACTTTAACAACACCGAAAGATAATTTTAAAGAATACAATCAATGAGAAAATACAATTAATGTCCTTTTCAATTCACAACAGCACATATTTTATGAATAGAAAAATATAAAATGGGTTATTCCTCCAAAACCAGCTGAACACTTAGAAAATGTTTCAAGTTCTTTGAGTTTTACATTTTTTTTCAACACTTGTTACTGGCAGAAAGTCAAATTTAGCTACAATCAGAATCCAGTACTGCTTTAAGGTATTTTCTACCAAGTTAAACATGCATGTATTGACTGGTAAAAAACTGTGTGAATCCAGTTCCCAGTTTTTAATGAACACATTTCCCAACATTTTGTTCTAATTTAATTCAAAACCTGACTTCAAAAACCTACTCCCCGACAATTGCACACCATTAAGGAATCACTGTCAAATTAGTAACTACAATTGTTACAAGTTATATTTAAAATAACTGTAATCATCAATAATTGGGAGCTATTTGTCTTTTTTATTTTGGACTATCTATGAATTACTATTATAGCTAGTTGAGATAATTCAGTTTCTGTTTCTGACAGCCTTTTCCACCTAACAACTCAGCTTTTTTAGTATAGTAATTTTCCCATTTCTGAAAATTTTCCACATAATGAAGGTGAATAAAACATTTTAATAGAATGTTTTGAGGTACAAAACTGTAATTGTTGGGAAGATGTAGTGTCTGAAAGAACTGTTGATTGAATTCTTTAACTGATATATTTCAAGCTGAAAATCCTTTTAAGAAAAAAAACCATGAGAAATGAGAGGTAACTTGTTCTTTAAAGAAGAAATATTTATTTTTGTTTTCTTAGGAAAAATTCCATGAGCTAGTCCTCTGGATTATGTAAAACACGTGGAGATTCAGGTACAGACATTTTTACATTCCATTTGCTTAAAAGATACTTTAAAATTTTTATTAGGCTAGAAAAGTTAATATCTGTTTGGAAGGATGAGAGGTCAAGAAGAAAAAAATAAAGTATATGAAATAAATCCTCAAGCTTCGAAAATCTCTTGGAAAACTTCAATGCTTCCATGGTTCACCAGCTGTAAACATCTTTAAAAATGGCCAGTTCTGAAGCCAGGGCTCGTCCTTGCATACCTGTAAAATTGCATTGAGGGACGGGAATCTTTGCAAGTCCCACTGCAGGATGGATTCCTCAGAAAGGGTAAAAGAGGTGTTTGAAAAAAAAAGCATCAATCACAATCAGCACAGCTCATTGGGGTGTTGGGGTTTTTTTGGTTTGGTTTTTTTTGTTTGTTTGTTTGTTTGGTTGGTTTTTTGGTTTGTTTTGTTTTTTTTGCTTGGGGGGTTGTTTGAGTAACAAAAGTCAGGAAACTATTTAATTACATTGGGTTTCTTTAAACACTTAACTACTTCTAGTTCAATAAACTTAAAAAATAATATATGTATATATGCATATAATAGTGTGAGATAGAAAAACATTCCAAAAACATTTTTCACCTGTTTTTTCCCTTTTGTCCTTCTGGCTCACTGACATCCCCTCCCAATGACATTAACCATTTGTACCCTAGTAAAATTTGAAAAATGTATTAAAAAATCATTCAGGTATGTTTTTCAAACTAGCATCAGTAGATTTCTAGCCTCAGTAACCATTTCTCCTGTTCCTTATGTGATCAAGTCTATAAATTCATCAATAAAAAATACACATAAAGAAGCATTGTTTTATCCCACTGTTTTATTTTCCTAATTCTATAATATAAAGCCCTTCCAAGCCAGCAGACATTAACAATTTCTAGCCTAGTTAAAGGAAATGGATTTTGGAGTGGATTTATTCTTATCCACAAAACACGATGCTCTGAAATTGCATGCAGAAATCCATAGTAAAATTATTATGCACATATATTTACAAATGATTTTTCTTTAAAAAGTTTAATTTTTTTAAGTGTTTTATTAATTTGTAAATATGTTCTCTTTCAAAATGCAGATTTATTTAACGTGTCATATATAATGAAATTATTTGGAGAGATTTAAGTAGAAGACACAATCTCTGGATATATAATGCTGCAATTAAAGCAAATTTTGAGTATTACTAACACTGCAATTATGTTTGTATTTAAAACTTTATATAAAGTGGTGTTAACGTTATTTTTTTCCTCTCTTTTGAGTATATTTCTAGAAAATTTTGTCTGGATTACCCAGTAGCAGTTTTTTCTGAGGAAATCATCATAATTTTTGGTAGACATCTAACAAATTTTTCTCAGTAAAACAAGTTTTTCAAGATCTTGTCAAAACCAGAATTTTAGAAGTAAAAAGATGGTTAAATAGCAAGAATATTCTTAGTCAGGTAGTGGAGAATAAAGTTTAACTATCAGTTCCATAAATCACAGAGAGTCTGTAACAACATTTGTCTCTTGAGTTTGCTAAACTAATTGAATAAAAAGGAAATCTGATTATTTACAAGGTCTCTTTCCACATAAGGAGGGAAAAAAAAAAGAAAAACAAAATAGACTCAAACCAAGTAATGTCAGCAAATAAATATTGAGACACAGAGGATGGGAATTTTTAATAAGAAAAAAATTTGGTTTGCTTTCCAATAGAAATCTGAATCTCCTGAAATTACTGCTCTGTAAAGCATAGGTCAAGGTCTCCTAGTCCTAAAACTGTCTTTTAAGAAAAACAAAACAAAAACCACCAAACCTGGAATGATAGGAAGTGTTTTGGTTTTAGGTTTTCTTTTTGAAACACTCAAGAATTTTAGTAGGATTTGTACTATATCTTTTCTTGAGTACATTAATTTTAGTTTTAAAAAAATTACTTCAGGAGTAAAAAGTGGTGATAAAATCATTGATTACCTAATTTTTGGTATGCTTTAATATACAGAAAAAGTAGCAGGTGATATTAAAACAATCAATAGCATCCTTAAGAACAGCCAACCTTTCTCTCGTGCTCTATTAAAGACTTTCACTTCCTTCAGGTTTATCCCAAGGCCAGTCCTCATGGTCACAGCATCCGTGGCCTCATTCTTGTGGCCTCTTCTAATAGAGCCATTTGCATGTGCTCTGCCAAAAAAGTTGAAGATGTCTCATCAACAATCCTCAACTAATTCACACCGAACAAATGACTGAGGAGCAGTGGAGAGTTCACTTAACAGGAGGTGGAGAAGCCTGTTCTCATCTATGGCACTGAGGCACTTTTCATCTCTCACAACTCCCTCTCCTCGGAAACTGCGCGGGATTCCGCGATCCCGCCTGCGACCTTGCTAAGGAACAGCTAATCCTACAAAGGTGAGGCACCTGGCACCCAAACAACGCTTTGAGATTTAAAATACTTATGAAAAAATAAATTACCTGTCAGACCAGTAGATGTAAGCTCCGAACACAGCAACTGAAAACATATCCACATTGCTCCCTGACAGCACAATCTCCCGACTCCCTCCACTCTCAAGGTCAATTCTTTCTATCTTGTCGGTACGAGCATCACACCAATACAATTTATTTTCCTAAAGATTAATTTCAAAGGAAACGTCAACAGGCTTGTCCAAGTATTTAATTAAGAGTTATTAAGATTACATCAAGGTGGAACACCAGCTGGCTTTAATGAAACATAACAAATACTACACGTTTTAAGGTATGCTGGAAGACAGAGGGACCAACCTCATAATCGATGGAAATCCCATTAGGCCATGCAATCCCCAGGCTCACAAGGACAACCTTCTCAGAGCCATCCAAGTGTGCTCTGCCTATGCAAGGGCTCTGTCCCCACTCTGTCCAAAATAAATACCTAGAATGTTGTAGAAATCACCAATTAAAATTGCAAACAAAATGAACTACTACCATTAAATGGATATCAAGAAATACCATATGTCTCTAAATCTAAGAAGTTAAATGTAATCTAATCTTAAGAAGTTAAATGTATCATAATACTTGTTAATGGGACATTTTGTTAAGATATTGCCTTCAAATTATATATATGAAGAAACTCTTGAAACTTTATTCCATTAGTCCATATGCAATTCTATTCCTTAAAGAACTCAGCTTTGTACTTGGAAATAAAAAAGAAAAAAACAAAAAAACAAACAAGTTAAAAAAATAAAAATAAATTCTGGAACAGAAGCTCTTACATCTAATTGATAACAAATGCTGGCTATATAATAAAATATAATGAATACAATGCCTAAATTTAAAATATTTTAGATGTGAAGTAGTGAGAAACATTGTGGGAAACGGTAGAGAAATTAGACCACCTTATTTGAGAAGAAAATATTTTTCAAATTCTGCCAAATGCATCATGGGAACAATCTGAATCTTATCTAATCTCATGTTCTCATACTCACTGCCAGAGTTGCATCATTAATCTGGGACAAGATTCTTTGTCAAACTTTTGCCTTGATAAACTTCTCTGTCTGTTGCTTCGGGTATAGCAAAATGGAGCCAAAAATCTACACAGAGCACTTTATGAAGAGTAACCTTAAAGACTACAAAATCTTCTGGGCATTACTCAACAGTTCTCCCCTGTGTCTGGTAACATCATTACACCATTCTGAGGTTAAGAGCTGTATTTGACTAGATGACTACAGATATGTGAAATAATGAGGGATAATAATGTGATAAGGGTAAAAAAATTATGAATCCTATAATTTGCTCATCAAGTTCAGTTTCTGAAACAACCCACTTTGGCTCTCATTGTAGAGATTTCTGGCTCCAGGAAAAATGAATCTGTTCTCATAGGTCTTGATATAATAAACAATACCATTTATACTAATGGAAAAAAAAAATCATGTGGGCTGGGAAACAGAACAGCAATGTGAGTTAAATTAAAAATATGTTGAGGAATGCCAAAATAGGCAGTATTAATCAGCTGAATTTTAACAATCACCACATAAGTTTAATGCAATTTTAACCAGATCATTAACAGCATCGCTAAACAACTGAAATTGCTTTCAGGCATCTGGTCAGAGGTCAGAGAGTCATTTGAGACTTTTTAAATAGGTATGAACTAAATGTTGACCACAGGAAAGCAGACATTCATTATACCCAAATATTCCTTAAACCAAGCCATAATTAGCAGGTTAAATAAATCTATAATTCTCCAAAGAAAATCATAAACAGCTGCCAAAAAATATTATATTAATAAATATACCTGATGAGGGACAAAGTCACCCTTTTGCAGGGCTACATGTTCCTCACTTTTTCCTCAGTGACAATAAATAATGTCACCAAGCAGCTGAATGCTGCCTGCTTCCCATCTTGGCATAACTGGCAGATTCAACCAGTTCTAATAACTGCTATTTTCTTCTCTATTCTTACAGCTGTCAACTCCAGCTTCCAGACAAATGCAGAACGTGAAGTCAGGGCAAGGGGAGGGAAGAACACCTTTGAAAGTTTTACCTCAAAAAGGGGAAGAGATTTAAAAATAATGTAAAGGGCAAAAAGGCCTTAATCTTGGCACAGAAAGGCAGCCCTGTGCTTCCCTAGCAAAATGCTGCTGTGCTCCTCCTGGAGGAACTGAGTGGAGACATCTCAGTTATCACAATATTATAAAACAAATGAAGATTTCCTTCCTTTGTAGAAGGCACACAGTTCTACCAGACACGTAAAACAGTGGTCTGTGGTCCTCTAATTCTCCTTAAGTGTCCTAAACAATCCCCATGCCATGGGCAGGTACACCTTTCACTAGGCCAGGTTACTCAGAGCCCCATCCAGCCTGGCCTGGAACAACTCCAGGGATGAGGATTCCACAAGGAGTTCTGGAGGTGGAAGGGGATGGTACATACCCTATTTCTGTCAATGCTGCAGGGTAGTCCCTGCCCCCAAAAATCAGCTGGATGAATACAGATGTCACTTTTGCCAAGTGTTACTCTCCAATCCACAACCTTCATCTCATGTGACTTTCAGCTACCCCGGCCACTCTCCCTGGTTGTTGCACTGGGATGTTACATGATCCTGGAGTCTATAACTACCAAGGATTGCACTGCTCTTGGATTTCATCATGAAATCCTTAATCAGCTGACGTGACTTCCTTGGATTTGTTGGGCACTCCAAATTGAAACATGTTTCCAAGCAATGCCTAACTTTCCGGTAGAATGGTTTTCTCAGAAAACTAAAACCATTTTGCAGAGAACTTGCAGCATGTTATGACTACAGAGAGCAGGGCAAAAGCTCTGTGTACATTAGGAATAACATGTTACCCTTTCTCTGGGTGTACCGCGATAGAGCGTGGCTGGTCCAGCCCCTGGGAGATCACCACGTAGCGGAAGGAGCCGTTCAGCCGCGCCACCTCGATCAGGTTGAAGCCGTGGTCTGTCCAGTATATGTTACCTAGAAAAAATACCCTGAAGTCACTGCTTGAAGGAAAGGCTACTTGAAAACTACTGCTTAAATCTTGGGACTTTCACTGGTCAGAGTGACCCCGAGAAAAGTTCTAAAGTCTCTTTTCCAGCCTGGCGGTCAAAGAAGGAATCAGAGCTCTTCAGTTCTTGGTCTCAAGGTTGTTTATTGTATCTTATCTATAAAATTCTTTCTCCTGTCCTGCCAAGGTCTGCTCAGCAAGACAGACAGAGGCACTCTGCCTGCCCCCAGGACGGTGTTATGTCTTTACGCTAAAAACTACGTGCACAATGTTTACAATTACTTTCCAATACCTATCACCTATGTTAGACAGTGAGCTTCTACTCTAAACCAATCTAAAAGTGCCAACATCACAGCAGAAGATGGAGGCCAAGAAGAAGAAGGACAAAGGCTGGACATGCCCAGTTCCCTCCATCTTGCCCCCTGAGCCCCCCTCTAAAAGCCCCAAAAAATCTATTTTTCACCCCATGACGAAATAATTATTATTTTACTTATATTTTTGTGGCTTGCAGATCCTCATCTAAGGTTGGTAACTTGCTCCATAGGTCATGATCAAAACCACAGGCATCTTGGGCTCTGTGTCAGGGTCTCTGAGCCCCCTGGCAGGGGTCCGGGCAATCCAGGACAGCCAGAGCGATGTCCTGAATTCTGACACTTAAACAGACTACTTCTGCTTAAGTCAGAACCAGAAACTAACTGCTATATTTTCATTTGCATAGGTTTTATATTTATAATTTATAGTATTAGCCAGCCTTTTCATAGCATGAACTGGTATTGAAACTGTTCATCTAGGAAGTACCATCCTACATATATATATATATATATATAATTTTTATATATGTCATATATATATAATTATAATTATACATATATTATATATATATAATTATTTTCCAGACATTTACGACACTAGACATTAGAGCTGAAAGGAATCAAAGTTATTTAACCTTGGGCTGAAGAGGCAAGCCTCAGAAATGATACTCTCAGAAATGATGACACGTGTTGCAGTAAGGTAGAAAAATCATAGAGAAAGGGTTCATAAAATCAAGCCTGCTCTCCTGGAATCAGTGGCTGGCCTTGTGAAAGCTAGCATTTTGCAAGTTCCCATGTGAAAGCAATTCTGTTGGGAGCAATTTGTTAGTGTAACAATCTATTCCTGGGTAAAAAACAGCTTGCACCTGTATAAACGTGTTTTTGCACCCTTAGATAGAAAAATGAAAACTACCTTTCACAAACAACTTCCATGCACATATGGAAGAGAGTTTGAGTGACCAATCAATAAAGAGTAACAGCTTGTTACTAAGTGAGAAAAGTAATTGGCAAGAAAACTACCGACCAATTGGGAGTCCAACACAAGGTCTGTAAACCTGTGTAAAAAGGAGTTATGTAAATATATTTATGAGGCCTTTTTCCACCATGTAGAAAATGGAGTCCTATGTGATTTATTCCCCATGCAGACACATCCTGGAGCAGGTTCAGACCTACCTGCTATCCAGTCCACTGCAATGCCTTCAACTCTCCCCAGACCATTTGTGACAATGTCTTCTTTCCAGGTTTGGTCTCGCTTAGCTCTGCTGATCTTGTTGAAACCCATGTCTGTCCAATAGATTGTATCATTTCCTATAAAACACATGCCAATGATTCTCAGATTAATTCACTTTCTTCACTCCAAGTTGTTGCATTAGCAACGGTAAATATTGCTACTTATAGTTTTTTGTATTAAGTATCAAAATTATCAGCTTTATTATCAGCTTTGATACTTTATCAGTTATCAGCTTTGATACTTATTACAAAAATTGTATTTTTGTATTAAGTATCAAAATTATCAGCTTTATTTCATCATTTGTTTGCCTTTTCTTGAATTTTGTTTAAAATAATTCTGTCAGACTTCTAGGTTGTTTAGTACAGCACATATAGCACAATAGGGCTATGACAGGAAGCTACTACCTCTGTTAAAATCACAATAAATATACTGTCTTTACCTTTTCCCTAATGGAATAAATGCTTCAAAAACATAGCATTTTGTTTGTCACCATTCCAAAATATTCAGGAGTCTGAAAAGCTACAGTGTAAAACTGCTTATACAGACTTTTCCTTCAGTAATCAGACACATTGAATTTTAACAGTGTAAGGAAAGAAAATTAACTAGGGAAATAAAAAGTGACATTTGACAGTGATATGCTGACAAAAGAATAAAAAAATATATTCCATCCACAAGTCAGTTTTTATTTTAAATGTCCTAACAAGCTTCCACTAACAGTCTTTTGTTTGGTATTTCAAGACATCTCAGCTGTCTTTCCATCTTTTCTGAGGTAGTGATTGTCCATAAAGTGGAAAAAAGGGACAACTTGACCATTTAAACTCAACAGCCAGATGGAGAATTTGAAGTGGCTCAAGCACAGAAATAAACTCTCTTCTATGGCACATAATAACCTCAAAAAAGAAGTGGGGCAAATGAAGTGAGAACGTCCCTTGAGCACAATTGTCTCTATTTTCATTGACAGTGTTCTGTAAATAAGCTGCAAACAACATTCTGCTTGTAAAGTAATAAGCTGATGACCTCCTGAGTGAGATGTTTTGCAGAGAGATATTAAATAATATTTGTTCCTTCATTACTTTTCTCACAGTTTGTAAATCTGCTTTTAATTCCATAATAGTGTGAGTGTATTTAGAGAATATGTATTTCTAGATACAGCATAGAAATGTTACCAATATAAACAAATATAAATATTTCATATCTACATATTTATTTACACATGTATCTATATATATGAATGTGTGTGTGAATATTTGTGTAGATTGATAGATATATTTATAAAATAAGACAGTTATTTGTGACCAAACAATATTGGTATGATCAAGAATCTTACCCCACCTCCAATTAAACAAATGACAATTCTGACTTCGAGTAGTTAAAACAAATATGAGAATTGTGCATTTTGCTACTTATTTGCTAATTAGAATTTAGTTAGAAGTATCAAAACACAGGGAGAAAAAAGGTGTATGCATCTTCTAGATTGTTCATCTCTGCAAAAACATTGTCATTAGACTTTTAATTATGATATGCTGTACTACTAGCATATGTAAATACATTTTATCCACTTTGCATCCCTAAATTACTGAGATAACAGCAAAATCTGGGAATCCTTCATGATTAAGAGTGAAATGAAAGCAGCACTCACTAAATGGAAAACAAAACAAAAAAAAAAATGAAATCTGAAACTACCTCCTCCACTTGCTTTCTGAGTCACATTTGATACAGGTAGGTTTTAGAAATGAATTTATACAATTGAATGTAAGGGACCAAAATGAGAAAAACAGATGTTTTTGAAGCTGAAATGCAGTTGAAAGCTGCAACATTTTTATAACACACTATCCCCTTGTGATTTCACTGCTGCACACCATTTACATTTATCTTTGCAATGCATTTATCACTGCCAATTCTAGTCATGTTCCCTGCGCTGTGACTACATCAAGCCAAGTGGGAGAACCTCAATTTCATTCAGCCTCAAATTTCATTTTTTCCAAAAAGACAAAAATCTCACTCTTCCAAAATATTAATTTGATTTGATATTTATTAGTTAAGTCCACATAAACCTTTCTAAAGTAGGAGCTAACATATCATATGACTATTGTAAAAAAAAAGAAAAATCCCAAACCGAAAAACATGAGATGCAAAATAGCTAATAAAACCAATAAAAGTCAATACAATAGTGTTATTTTAAATTGAAAAGGTCAAATTTTTATATTCTGTGTAAGATGCAACAATTTTGTAAAGTTTTCATAATTTAAATTAAAAAAAAAAATTAAAATCCCTAGAAAACCCTATTGCATTTTCTTAGAAGTCTCTGTAATGAATATGTGTGGTCACCACTTCTCTTCTCTCCTGTGTCTTTCCAGGAATAGATTAAATCTCTGTAACAGAGTCTTTTCCATCTCAGGTATGTGTACAAAGGTTCTGGCTTTTAAGTGATTTTTATGTCTCTGGAGACTATAACTGAGCTATACCCATGATGTGAGAAAAGCTCTGAACATCAGCTGCCACTGATTTGAAAGTAAAATATCCAACTATTAATGCTGTAAAATGTTGAAAGAACTTGAAATTTTGCTACTCAGAGATGCAAGACCATCAGTGAAGAAGCAGGTCAAAAATAGTGAAGACCTAATGAATTTAACTTCCAACCTGATAAAAAAATTTCAGTGGTATTTGTGTGATGAAGCAGTCCAACAGACCCAACAGAAATAGGTCTGATTTCAATACCCAGGCAAATATTAATATACAATTAAGAAAAAAATTAGGATCTCTCAGTGCTGAATTCCCAGGCAGAATCTATATAATTGTATGTTGAAAGAGGGTAATGTCTGTATTTATATAACAAAGGTAACTTAAGATTTTATTTCTAGACTGCCAGTATGGAAACTCGATGGGCAACAAAACGAGTCTGGAAGGAAGGCTGATGGGTTAAAAATACAGAGACACAGGATATTTTTCAGGTCACTACTTGCTCACAGATTATTTATTTTTCAAAAACTAGTCAAAACTTGCTAACATGTTTGAAGATATCCAAACACCACCACCGTCCAGTCACTTTTAGAATCTGATCTTTAATTTTTTCCCACCTTCTTTCACATGCATGCAAAATTGAAACCTCCTAATTTCAGAGGAAGTTTGTGAGGCTGTGTAAACTAAAAACTATTTCTGTGTATACAGTGGAAAGGTGTGTAGTGTACCCCAGGTGGAAATGCTCCTTCAGGCTGTCAGAGCTCCTTCCAGATGGAAGGGACAGATCCAGACTTGCCTTGTGCCCTGCAGGAATGTGGTTGAGCTGGGCTGGACGGGGAGAAAACCATCCCAGTCAGCTGTCAAAGCCACCTGCCAGGTACAACAGCACCCAGCAC
Source organism: Chlorospingus semifuscus (assembly GCA_035048045.1). Taxonomy (NCBI): domain Eukaryota; kingdom Metazoa; phylum Chordata; class Aves; order Passeriformes; family Passerellidae; genus Chlorospingus; species Chlorospingus semifuscus. Next base: position 5,023,511 of record JAWWMS010000287.1, on the reverse strand, counting down.
TAAGAAAATTCCATGGCAACAGTGTCATAGCAGGAACAAGCCTTTTCACACTTTCTCTAAAACCACCAGTTTCCTACTCAAGTTCTCAGTGATGACTCTGCCAAAAGAGAGCAGCTGCTGCTGCCAGAACAATTGGCTGTGCACAATATTTCCTATTTACTGTAAATATTAAAGGCAGAGCCTTTGTAACATGATCCATTTCCAATTCCTTTAAACACAGCTGTAATTTCTTAGAAGGTTTGAGAACAAGGGGTTATTTCATTTATGAGAAGAATTTATGATTTTTCCATACATACAATAAATTATATATTATATTTACCTGCATGGAAGTCTATGCCCACAGCAAATGAAGCCCCAGATATAGGCATTAAAGCATCCATTTTATCATTTGGATCAAGAGGAATTCCTCTAATTCCCTCATGGACAGAGTACATGAGAAATGACTCAATACCTAAGGGAAACATAAAGCAGCCAATGAGAACAAAGTGGAAAATTTCCAAATAACCAAGATTAGAGTAGCTAACATATATTAGACATGATTTTCCACAAGTGCTCCACAGTTTTGCCGAGTAACAACTCCAGGTCTTTTAAATTATATCCATGAGTCATTAGAGTGCATTTGTAATTAAATTACAAATGCGGTCCTATCAAGAGAAGAGAAACACTGTCCATGTCAAACACCACCTTATAATCAGGTAATTCATTCAATTCATTCAATTTCAGCAGAAATCAAAATTAAAATTTAAGAAAAAATCAGGTTCAAATTATGAGAAATTTAAGAATATTTTCAGTGCACATCTGAGCTTTGTGAACATATTCAACAAGAGATAATTTTAAAGAACTTGTGGAAAACAGGAAAGTAAATTGTCTTTTGAGGTACAGGTTTCACCTCATTTCAGTTATATATATTTCCTTTGCAGAGAGAGAGAATTACATAGTTTTAGTGATGCATTTTAAATGTCTACTTTTGTGTTAGATTAATCAAATTCCAAATGCACCTATTTCTGTTAAGTGGGAATAAATTCTACTGTGTAGACTTCTTCTTACACAGTAATTCTCAGGAATTAATTAGTCATAATTAATAGTCATAAATAATAATGAATTTATAAAACTATAAGACATCTTGACCCTTATTCAGGCAAAGAGTAAGAATTTGGCTGTGAGCTATGTTCTGACTTCTGCCAACATAAAAAAGAAAAAGATTTAAGGAAAAAAGTGGGTTTTATTTTATATTATGAGCAATACAATAGTATGAGATGCCCAACCATTCAGATACTTGTAGCCTATAATTTAAAGATAAGTTATTTGACCTTGAACAAATATTTATAAATGATGGTTCATATGGTCTGTTTTTCTGTCTACATAACAAAAAAACAAAACAAAAAAACCAAAAAAGATCAGAATTACCACAGAAATTTATTTATTTGAATAACTTAATGCAAAGCTAAATTTAATTCTGTCCTAACCACAACAGATATTTCTCTGTAACTGCTTTAATCAAGCATATTAAGTATTGCTATTTAACTGAAAATGTCTGAATTAAGTTATTTACTCATTGCAATGTTCCCCTGGAAGTTAAATTGGTTAAAACAAATCTAAAAGCCATTTTACCTTTGCAGGCCATGCGGTTCTTTTGGAGGTTGTAGCCCACAGTGCACACACAAGTTCTGGTGGTTTCTGATGTTGGCAAACAGAGCTGGGAGCATCCCCCATTGTTTAACTGGCAGGAATTGCTGCCTATGACATGACAGGAGAGGAGACAAGAGAAACCAAAACTTGAGCAATGCAACCCTGGCTAAAAAGTAAGTGTTGTTTGCAATATATTATTATTATTTCCAATTTTTTGTTCAGATAACCGATTTGAAAAATTGAGATATGCATAAAATTATTCATCAATTCATATACCTTTCCATGCTTCACTCATGCATTCACTTCTGCATACTCATGCAGAATTTCAACGCCACATTTCCCCCCAGAACATAAATAATTCTATTTTCTGAAAAATCTGCATATCTTAAAGTAAAATCATATGGAAAACCTGAACATTGTAGGTTGAGTTAATGATGAAATCTCACTGACATTAGTGTATCTTGATCTAGACCATGAACAAATCATTGGTTATACTCTATTCATTCATCAAATATTATAGTTGCCTTGTTATCTTCATGAATGAGCCATTTTTAGTATATTTAAGACATACTCCAAAGTGATATCAAAAATCCATGCTCCAGTCTGCCTGATCATTACAATATTTAAGTAATAGAAAATATATTTTAATAAGATTTATAATAGACACTATACACAGTAAACTAAACACATCTCAGAAATTTGAAATTTCATGAAGAAAAATTTAAATTCACTAAGTCACTCAAGGAATTAATTGATTACAAGTTATTTTTTTCTTCACATTGGGAGAACCACATGAGAAAAGGTACAGTGCACTCTAAAAATTGGTTAAACATGCTTCAAATGTGACTTACCTTGCTGTGCTGCCTTATCATACACTTTCATATGAACCACACCTGCAGTTTTGTTTCTCAGGACAGTTGGGTTTCTTCCATCTTTTTTATTACAGGTGCCAATCTGAGCCAAGTTCTGGTCTGCCCACCAAAGCTTTTTATCTGTAAAATTTAATTTCAGAAATTAGGAGGATCACTATCAAACTTTATGTGGTTGAGACCTGAGGTGGGAAAAAGCTTTTGAGGTTAATTCTCAGACCAGTTTTAAGGGAAATTGCCTAAAGAGGTTATAGAGAAAATCTGAAGGAATTGTGTTATTAAGATTCTGCAGACATGAAAGCAGTTTTCACCAGTTTTACTTTTCTAAGACAACTGCTGATTTAAGGTTACCTGCATAGAAAAATGCTTCATTTTTCATATATATGTGGAAATTCTAGTGTTACCCTAGGGAAGAAATTCATTTTCACAAGCAAACAAAATTGCTTGAAATATTAAACTAAATCTTTTATTTAAAAAAAGTTACAATCAGTTACTAAGAAATCCTGAAAAAAATGAAAAGTAGGCACTGCCTCCCATAGTTTCAGAACTATAATTTTAATTGCTTTGATTTCAAGCTCAAACTTCAGTGAACTAATGGCTGAAGACTGTAGCCAATCTTGTGATTGTCCCTGTCACAAGTCCTCATTCCTTGAGTCCACAGAGATGAATGATGAGATGGGCTCAGGATTCTTCATTTCAGATAGAAAAGATAATTACTGCAGAGGAACCAAAAGTAAAACCTTGAACTGAAAACCTTTAAACCTCAGGAACACTGCCTTCCCAACAAATACTGTCTATTAACTTCACTTTTAGTTAATTCCTTTTTCAGTTAAAAGAATTTTTCCTATCCTGCAGTTTTAATATTTAAATAACAAATTTATAGAGCCACAGAGTTGAGTGATTTGTGACAGAAAGTGCAGATCTAAAAAAATAATTTCCACCGTGGTAACTGTAAAAAGTTACAGCAGAAAATACAATATCTAGGAAAAATCCAAAACATACTCTCCACAAGTATATGATCAGACCAGAATCTGTGGAATGAAAAACATTCTAAATATCAAGATTTGGAGACACAAATGGAACTCTCTATTTAAATTTGGATAAAGTTTAAAGAAATCCTATAATTTTATGCATTGACTAGTCAGTCTAAAATTGACTGATTCAAAACATTATCATGCAATAATAATCAATTAACAGCAGCTTGCATCTAAAGACACTTTTGTCAGAAAATCCTTAGAACAAGAAATGCCTGGGTTCTATTTTGATTATGTCAATTATAACAAAAAGATACATGAAAGCTAAAAATATGAAGGTGACTCTGTGCTATAATCCATATATGAAATATTGGGAATTGGAGTTGTTTTTTTCCTGTTCGATAATGGCTCACAATCCTAAAGGTTAGGTGAACAGTTTCAATGAAATGTTTGTGTGTGACAAAGAGCTTTTGTTCCTCACATCCTCTTTGTGGCCACAAATCAGAAAAAGCCATTAAATAATTTTGGTTAATTTAATTAAATTAACCAAATTAAGTAATGACTGTTGTTTTGAGCATAGTAACATGAACTTACTGTTTTACATATCCAAATCTGTTTATAAAAAATGAGCTGTTTTGTAAGACTGGGGTACAGGAAGAAAGCAAATTACATCTAGTTTTGGTGTTTTTATCCTTTAGTTCAAACAATCAAACTGTTTTAGTCATTCCTTTAGTATTTTGTGCAAAACCTCAGCTTTGGCTATGGTTTCAACAACCTCCCAAACCTGCCCTTGGCTGACCTGCCTGTCTCCTCAGGAAAAGGAAAGAAACAAAAACTCCAAATAACCAACTTGTCATATTGTTTTACCAAGAGGTAAACACATGGCATGGACTTAATCAAGAAGTTTGATTTACACCACAAGTATTTTCATTTCTCTCTTTTGATAACAAGTCCAGAGCCAAAACCATTTTTACACGAGCAGCTGAATGTTCCACCAGGTACCTCTTTTGTTCATTGAGGTACTCAACGACACCACATCTGCTTCCATGCACAGTTAAGAGTGTCTGAACAAATTCCATCAATGGTGTCAGACTCATCAGATCCTGGAGTTGTTCTCTTCTGGTGACAAAAATAACACTTCATAAACTCATTACTAATCCTAGGCACTCGACTGTGACTGCAGAGGTTGAGGAGTCTCCTATATCCCCTACACCAATATAAAGGACAAATCACAACAATTCACAAGTGAGGTATCACAATACTCTTCAAAATGATTATTTTACCTTCCACTTTCATTCTTGTTAATGTGAAACCTGGATAAACCTTTAAATAAATGTGTAACTTACAAAATCTTACTGAACTAGTGCTTATTCTTCTCCTACATAGAATGGTACACTATCATTTTTAGAAAGAGACAAGGATAGAGTAGGGGGATTTAAATGAGAAAGGTCATACAAATCCTGACCTAGTACAGTTAAAGTAAAAAAACCCAAAAGGTAAAAAATATAATACAATCAAAAACCCCCATCAATCTGAAAAACCAAAATGCCCAAACAAAACACACAAATTCTGAAGTACAGACTCCTTGAGGTCAAACCTCTTATGACTACCAAACACTTGCCAGTTATGCCCTAAAACCTTAGAAATAAATGTTTCAATTCTTTAGAAAATGCTAGGTGACCAAACACCATTGCAGTCTCAAGCAAAGAAAAAAAACAAACCAAAACAATTACATGTCTATTTTTGACCATAATTCTAAGTTAAATTTGAACTATTTCTCTCTGCATTATTGATATCCTGTCAGAACACAACTCATCTATGATGTCTATTATTCAGGACTGACTAATTATTTCTATAATAATTTTAAAATATAGTAAATGATTTTACAAAAACCCACTTCAGCATAAAGACAACTTGCTTTCACACAGAAGGGACGAGAAATGCTGTTTTGGACCTTTAATCATCGAACTAAAGTGATTTATCTGCTTGATTATGCTAACAAGAATGTTGCTCAATCACTAATTACAACCTTGTTGCTGAAACTGGGTTATAATATATGTTAAAATTGTTGTATTTATCCATTCTGCTGGGTAATTAGCATTAAGCACAGCAACATATTGGGAAACAGCAACTTCAGATGCCAAAAATTGCTACCCTGGCTTTGTGGACAGTCCTTTGGAGACTTCAAGTAGTACTCTGAATGCAAATTTTGATGGGCCATTAGTTTTCATTAATGGTGATTTGAGTATTTATGGAAGACAACTATGTACTGCACTTAGAGCTGGGCAAATTGCCTAGATATATTTCATATATTAATGCTAAGGTAATGAATGGTGTTACTGCAATTAGAAGATTGATGACTTGGAAAATTAAGGTGTGTGTGTGTGTTTGAAGTGCCCTGATCTGAGCAGCCCCTTTCACTTTGCAAACAGATCCAGCAAAGTCACAGCATCTGGGCTGCTAAGGAAGCATTCTGGTGTTAGTTTTGAAACTTTATTTAGGATGAAACAAAAATCAAATGACCAATATATCATCTAATGCACGATGAAAATAAATGGGGGCATGAATATATTTTGGTAATATTAACCTACATTTTCTGTCTGAAATGAAATACTATAATTGTTTCTTTCTGTTTTGATGGCTTGATAATACAACTTGATGGCTATATTTATATACACTTTTTGTTCAAAAAAATATCCTTCTAATATCTGCATGCCCATTGAAAAGCTATTATGTATATTTGATTTTGTTGTATTGCTGATTGATTTTTTTTTATATGAACTTCAACAGAAATAGTACTTACACATAAAATCATTCACTATGTGTAGTTACTCTATTTTATACTAAAAAAACCCCAAATGCACACCAAATTATATCCTCATTATATTCCTATTTTGTAGACACATGAGCTAAATGTTGTGGTTTTGTGTCAATTGTATTTCTGGGAGGACCTGATACAAAATCCAATCAAATGCCACCACCAAAACTGCTGACAGAATCCTTCAGCATCCCTTTCTCCTCAGCTACAGACTTACAGTAACTAATCAATACTTTTCTAGTTTCTCAATCAGAGTCATTTGTCATTCAAGAAACAACACACCAGTTTGGAAACATGTCAGATATTGCTGCAAGCTCCTCTGCAGCTCAGATTGTGTGAAATAATGACTCTGCTCCCCAACCCAGAAACACATCTCTCACATCAAAGGAAAATTTCCAACCAATCTCAATAACAGTCAATGAATTGTTTTCACTAAGTAACTTGGAAGGCAGGAAATGAGACTTTATGCAGAATTCCAAATATATCATTTGATCCCACTGAAAACACTGGCTATCAGGAAAATGGCTAAAATCAGATATTGAATGGTAGACTAAATTCAAACTTTAAAACAAATATAGAAAGCATTTTATTCTTGTTGAAAAGAATTCTGCTGTACTGTATAAGACATTCAGAGATTCTTTCACATGGAACATGCTGAATATCAGAACAGAGGATCTATTTGATATCAACTTATAAATTGTGCCAGCAGCAGGTGTTGAAAATTATGTAAGGCACAGGGTGCTGTGAATCAGATAAGCTTCTAAATTACTAAAAAAAAAAATCAGCAGAGGTCTTTGAAGAAAATAAAATGTCAAGTTTACATAGTAAGAGAAGAAAATTGCTATGACCAAAGGCAAGACAATAACCAGTGGGAGGTACTAGACAAAGCATTCATGTGGTTTTGAGTGATAGATTAATTAAAAATGGCTGATGTTCCATACACTGACATCTCACAGAGTGAATATGGATTTGAAGAATAAGTGATAAGAGTGGGAAAGCATGTAGGACTTCATGGATTTACAACAACTTTTTTGTAATACAGAATGGCAACAGCAAACTTTTTTGTTTTTTGATATGGTTAAAGGCATGTAAAAATGGCCATTTTGTACATATCAAATGGAATATTATTTTCATCCCATTTTATGTGATGAAAATAATATTCCATTTGATATGTACACATTCAAAAAGATTTAGCAAAAGCAGGCACCAAAAGACTAGGAATTTTGCTCAGCATATTGAAAAAGAAAGATTGACACTGCTGAGTAGAAAACCAATAAATGAAAGACCCAAAATACAAAAATATGTGAACTATATATTGTTTCCATTCCCCTCAAGGATAAACCTGACTGTTACCTTGGCACCAACTTGTTTGCTAACATTATTTTTTATGTCTTATCATTACCTTCTATAAGCTTCCACTAAAGAATGCAATAGTAGGAAAATGTTAAACAGAGCCTGGAAAGGACTAAACAACAGCAAACATCTGAAACAGAAGTGGTAACTTCCAAATGGTTTCCAACAGCTAAACTGCAATGCTAAAATAGAGGAATTGGAAGCAATAAAAACAATGTGGAGATTGAGGGGTCGTGCTAAAGGAGAATCCTCATTGCTGGTGAAGCTCTGAGCCACTCCATAAATTGTATTACAAAGCAAACCAAAAACTTTACTGACTTCACTGGCAGTGTCTATTGAGTTCAAATCAAAGAACACAACCATGGAGGGCCTAACTGCTTCTCTATTCCAATAGAGAAACTAACTGAATCAAAGATCAAGAAACTCAAGCTATCAGAACAGCACAGAGATCACCAAGGCAAACCAAAGAAGTCTTGATTGGGCCAGGCCTTGCCCAGTCATTGCCTTTTTTATAGCTCTGAAAAATCTTCTGGAACGTGAAGTGTAAGATACAGCAAAAGCCACTGGGAACTCTCAGTACTGTGAGTTTTCCGTGCAAAACCCTGTCCAGACATGGGATGGAAGGCATTAGCCCTTGACACAGGCTGTGGGATTCTCTTTGGGTGTCTCTGAGGTCATGCTTTCTCACAAGGAGACTGACGCCTGGGGAAGATGCTTCCCAAACAGCTAAAGAAATTTTCAAAATCAACAGCTGAGGTGCTTGAGGTGCTTGTGGTGTAGTAAATTTATTATAAATTCAGTTTTTCTGAAGATCCTTCCTCCTTCAGAGCACCTAGCCTTGGCAGGGAATGGGTGCATGGCAGCCAGGGCTACCTCAGACCACATTGCCCATCCCCTCTGCCCGCTGAGGTGCCCTCACTGTGTCCTTGTTCCAGCTCCTCAGTCCAGGAAAGGTCCTGGAGATCGAGTGACCAACTCTGTGACCTGGTGACACAATTGTACAAAGGGAGTTCCAAAATACCGAACTCCATCTCCTTTTTCTGCTCAATACCCAACAATGTGACAAGATCATATAGTAAAACATACCAACAAAGAAAATTAGCTGTCCAAAACACTGCTTTTAGCTGGGAAGACACTAAATGCAAAAGACAGAATAATGCAAAAGAAAGCTGAAGATTACAGAACTCTCCAGCACTGAGCAGAAATTAAGTTCTACAAAACAGTTTAGGGTTTGGGCACAGGTATCATCTCTCTCTTCAGTCACTGATGAATTCAAATGGTACCAAAAAAAAGATAGCTCAGTAAGAGAAGAAATACTTAATTCATGCTTTATTGTGTTTACTGTGTTTTTAGATACAAACAGTCAAGAAAATTTAGGAATAGGAGTGAAAGTGATGCAATAAACATTGCAATTACTGTGATTCACCTGCTTAAACCTCTGATTAAACTTGTAGACAAGTAGATCAGCAGGGGTAGTAAATTTTCATACCCTACCACATTAAATCTTTCATTGGAACAAATTAGTCATTCTTCTTTACTTATATATTATTAGTTATCACCATTTATCAATTAGATAAACTCTTATCTTGCTTCATATGGCACTGGATTTTCTGTTTTGACCCAATTTACATGCACAAAAGCCTGCTTGTAAGAAACTGATGCACATCCACTCACTCTTTAGGAAAATAATTGGAATTTATATTACCACAGTGTGTTCCACAATATGGAAACTTACAGGAGAAATGAATGCAGGAACCTTTCATGTTTTTCAATCAGCACATACAGTCCTGCTCATAAAACTGTATGTGCTTGTACTTTTCTCCAGCAGAGTTTTATGGGGAATCCCACTGCAATGCCAAGATGAAGTTTAGCACAACTATGACTCTAAAACTCCAAAGCAAAACAAACAGAAAGCTCCAAACTCTTTGTAAGTTTTGTTCACCATTGTCACAGACATCTTTTGTGAAAAATCCTTTCCTTAGGATTTTCCCTCCTGAGAAGCTGAGAGGCCTCAGGAACAAAATGCAAACAATGATTATCTGCTGCTGTGGAATGCAACAGGTGCA
>JAWWMS010000287.1:4989494-5013702 GCA_035048045.1 Chlorospingus semifuscus | reverse complement strand
AAATCAAGCCTTCTGAAACATGGAGTCAGATCCTCATCTCTTCCCCAATCCAAGAACCCCTGTGAACACCATCACACACCATTTTTGAGGAGCGAGAATTGTCACCACCCATGAAAACCAAGCATCCCAAACTATGAATATTAGAGGTACATGTGATAAAACCTACACAGCAGATATTCTCCCATCTCCAGACGTACAAAAATTCATCTACTTTCATGCACTCTTCTTTACAGGGCAGCTATAAACTCTTTATTCCTTGTCCCAGAGGGATCTTCACTGCTGTAGCTTCTGTGGATGGCAGGTGAAGAACTGGCACCACCATCAGCCCAGCGACAGCATAAACCAGAAAACACAATTTACACCTTCTGGTAAAGACTTCCAGCAGCTCCCCAGAGTAAGGGTCATTTATTCAGTCTACATCCAGTCACAATCCAATCAATGAAAAACAATTTGTCCAAATTAACATTCATGATTCCTTCTGACACCAAACCTGCTCGTGGTTATGAATGCACATATGAAATCATAATACCCCCAACAGATATTGACAGCATTTAGAGTTCAGTGCTGTCCAAATGGATGTATAATAAATCTAATTTAGTAATCACCACTTTAAATGTGACATAAATAACACCTATGTGCATAAAAGTAATTTAACCTTATTTAATTTTCACTAGCACACCATCTATAGGTGCATAATTATTATTTAATTAATCAATCAAATAAACTATTTCAAAATAAGAAATATAAAAAAGGAAAATATTAAAAATTAAAAGAAAATATAATAGTAATAAGAAAATATAAAAAGTATAAGAAATATAACAATTAATAAGAAATATAAAAAATATTTCATAAAAAGACTGTCAGTTGATAATCCACTCATCTCAACAAAAGTCTGTTTATCAATTAAACTTTTTTTTTTAAATCCAAGATAAATACAAGTGATTTTTAAGTGAACCAGAATAGAGGTCAGTAATTTACAGGAAATATGGAAAGCTCTAAAGTCATCACTAAAAAGCAGAAGCATTGATGTAAATTCTGAGACAACCTGGAATTTCTTACTACACTCTGTCCCAACTACGGCAAGGACCAAGAGCTGAAGGTGCATATAAGAAAAAGTCCATTTGAAGCAATATTTTTATAATATTCAGTGATCAGCAATTTACTGATTTTTTTTTTAGAAAATTTTTCTTATGCTACTGTTCTTTTGATTTTTTTGATAGATATTTTTGAACATTCTAAAAAAATTCCTATTCAAAAAGTGTAACAAATAGAATATTTTTCTTTCAATTAATTTAATACATGGAATAGGAGCAGACATCTGAAAATCCAAATCCTCAATCATCAATTCATAACCTAAGGAAGTCTTCCCAAAGTACCAGGCAATCCAACAAACTAGGAATATTCTGAACTAGGTAGGACGAACTGAACAGAGGAAACATATCATGGATAATTCTGTGTAACAAACAGTGTAAAAGCTCCTTTCCCTTTCAAAATTCTTTACATATAAGCCATCAATTTGTTACTTTTATTCCTCTATATAAATATATATATATATATATGCAAGTATACAATTAGAAATATCCTTGTAACAGAAATTGCAAACTGTTCAATTGAACATAAAGAACTTTTCATGGACAACACAGTCTGACTTTTGAATGCTCTGTATGCATTATTTACATAAAACCAACAATAACTTCACTAAGCTTCTTATATTTCATTATTAATTAGCTTTGAATAATTAAAAAATATATTATCACTGGACTTACCCATAATGGTTAAAGCTGTGGCTTTTGTTAAATCTTCTTTCATTGATTCAATTATTTCGAGATTACCACCATCCAAATTGCATCTACTTATGGTTCCATTTCCTGAACTGATCCAGTAAAGCTTGTTCTCCCCATAATCTATTGATAAACCTGTAATTAACACATACAACTTTAACTGTGGCTTTAATGGATGATATACATTGTTAAACTGTTTTCATTATGAAAGTGCATTACACATTAAAAAAATAATTTGCGAAAACTGAACTTGGTCATTTCCTATGGAAAAAAACAGGCTTTTGAAAAGATTAGTGCCTTTTATTTCTTTCAGCAGTTACCAAAACCAGTGACTGACTGATGAAAGAGAATTATCTGGCAATGAGGAATTACTTGAACAAGCTGAAGTCCTAAGCAAGGGTATTAACAACTTCTAAATGCAAACCAGAAGCCATCATTTATATTTTAAAATTATGATTACACAGAGACGTGGTAAACAAGGTACTTTTTGTGATTCAGAGCTATAAAAAGTCTGTTCTCTCCCTGCTTAGGATGATGAAATACCAAAATCTAATCCAAACTCCTGATAAATTTATAGTATTACTTTTCATTTTGATTCATAGTGAACTGACCTCATAATCAGTTCTTTGGAGCTTGAAGCAAGAGAACTGTCAACACAAAGATACTTGCAAAATAAGCTACTAAATGAATAAAGTATAGAGTTTTCTGAAAGTAAGGGCAAAGAACTAGGAGATAATGTATTTCAGACTTCTGTAATCCTTTAAAAATGTTCAAGAAGTGGTAGCAGGAGATTTTCCACAGTGAAATATTCTTGGCATGGTAACAATACCCGCCATAACAATTTGCTTCAGTGCTCCAGCTTTCCCAGAACTCATGCTAAGTATCCAGCAGCAAGTTGCCAAAAAATAGTGTATTTCACTGCATGGGTCAAGCTCTGGGTATTGTACTGTAATCTTTTCCATCCTGGGGAAAGTTGTTTTGGAAACCTTGACAGGAGAGAGCAGTGCCCTGAGCTGCAGCCCTTACAGCTGCCATCGTGTCGCTACTTCACGCACATTTGACACAGCAGGCCAAAAGGTGTCTGCTTTCTGAGCTTCTAAAATCACCTTTCCAATCCCTTTGCAGGGACTGGCATTTCCTTCCACCTCTCTGCAAGGGTATTACCCAGGAGGAAACATCACACGCTGGGGAGAGGATCTGGAGCAGTGCATTCAGGAGGGACTCGTCTCCCAGTGTCACATCCTCACGTTTGCACAACCAGCTTCCCTCCGAGCACAGAGCACCAGGGATCCCGGACACAGGCACAGCACAGGCAATTCCCAGCACAGGGAACTTTCCTGGGAATATCAGCGTGGCTTCACAGGGAATACACCAGCAGGAAGGCTCCCCTGCTCCGAGATGTGCAGCTTTTGGGATCTGCCATAGCTCCTGCCCATGAGTAGCTGCCCACAGGTTGCCCCTGGATGGGATCTGTTTGTGAGGCATTGCCTGTGCCAGCTGAGCAGCAATTACAGCCCTGTCCTGCCTGGTTTTATACTGCAGATATCCAGCTGGTGCTCCTTCACACGGGCACTCCAACTACACAGCAGCAAGTGACATGAAAAACTTTCCTGTCTCCTTCTACACAAGTCTAGCACGTTATTCTCCCCCAAACACTTTCCACCTACTACAAACCTTTGCAAAAAACACATTATTTCTAATGTAGGCAGAGCATGCTAAATTAGATTTTTTTCAGGAATTTTCCTGCTTTACTAATGAAAACAAGTGGTTTATTAGCCATAAGCATCACAGATATTCATGATGAACTCAAATGTAACTGACTGGCTTAAACCTTATGAGCTGCTGAAGTGAATCTGAACACGAGAATTGGACAATGCTCTCAGGGAATTCAAATGAGCAAATGATTTTCCCAACAAAGTATAAAATTAATGAATTCTGAATTCCTAAGAATACAGATTGTTGGCACTTCAACGACCAGCTTTTTATCAACAAATATATGTGTTAGCACTGTAGACTTTAGAACTGCAGAATAGACCAGCAAACCATAACTAGTTCGTACTAGTTAAGAAAAAAATAAATTATACCATCTGTCATCCTCAGAGTATCAGTTCTCAAAGTTTCCAAACTAAAAATACTCTTGGTAATAATAGAAAATACTATAGTTGAAAAATTGTCTCCTTATTTTGATGGAGCTCAAATAGGAAAAATAAATCCATCAGCTTAATTCAGGTCACAGACTGGAAAACTCCCTCATTTTTAAAGTTCTGATATTTTACATCAAGAAAACTAAACAGCCCATCAATTACCAGTATATCCAACTCTAATAAACCAGATATTTTTCTTTTTCAGCAATCTACCTGAGAACTCCCCAAACACTCAAAATTAGCACTGCATGAACTAGAGCTTCACTTAAGGAAAAAGACAGTTTTCTCAGAGCACAAATGAAATATTAAATTAAGGTTTTAAGAGTGCTGCTTTCTAAATCTTTAGAAGGATTTCGTTGTTCTTAGCATAGGACTGTATTTTGCTAATGGAAAAAAATATTTAAACCATTGAAACTGGTATTTTGCATATATTTTATTTCGGAGTTTGATACTGGAAACCCTAAACATTGCAATTTAGGACCTTGAGACTTTTGATCACAAAATATTCAGAGCAAAGTGTTGCACAGAGCTGTCCTTAATATTGTTCTAATGTTACTAAAAGTGTTTTTTCTTCACCTTAAAATTAGTGGGTTTGCCACTCTTTTCTCTCCAGATAAAAAGGTAATTGTCTCTTCAAGTGGATAGACAGATAATTTTATCAACAGTAAAACAGTTATCAAGTAATTTCTACAAAATTCATTGAATTTAGGTTGTAAAATGCATGTCATGTTGCTCTTATGTCAAATTTATTGAATTCTTTAAATCACTTGCACTTCTGCTTGCTTAATGCATTCAGTTGTAAAAAAAATAAGTGTTTTTAAATCACTTTATTGGTGGGCCATTAATAAGGCAGCAACAATTGACATAACCACTTTAACTCCCTAAAAATGAAATTATCTACAAAGAGAGACTTGAACAAAACAAAAAAATACACATGGAAAGAGCTTTTTTTTTTTAAAGTGCCATAATTTATCATCAACTATGTGAATCCTCAAATACTAAAACAGAGTCTAAGTCATAACATGAAATTCATGCTTCAACTGTTGCATTTTCCTCTGTGTGAAAAGTTAAGGGCCAGTCTATATTTTGATTATGCAGCTGAGATTCTGGTGAGGAAGGATCCACATTTGCAGTCAAAGCACCCTCTCACAAATATCCATGACTTATTAAAACCTTGACCTCCACATTTTTGTAAAAATGATTAAAAAATTGAGAAATACAGATGGGCTCTCCTTCAGTCTGCTGTAGTCCTAGAAGTCAATAATACTCCACTAAATCTACAGTGGATTTCAGTTAGAATGGGCTAAAAACATCTTAAATTGTGAAACACAACAGTAACACAAGTGTTGTTCGTTTCTTTATGTCTGTTCTTATCACTGTAGATGAAAAACATCAGTGTACATTTAAATAGGAGTTCAAGATAATGTCCATAATAAATCACTCTCAGTTTAAAAAGAAACAGGAAAGAAAGTATTTACCAACAGGATCTTTTTGATTCTGAAAGAGAATTTTGCTGTTGCTGCCATCCATGTTTGCCATGTTGATTGTGTTGCCATCCGTCCAGTAGAGCTTCCTGAAGAGGAGAATTTGCATATTTAAATTATTGCTTTGTGCACACTGTGTTTCCAATGAAACATCAGTTTAGGAGACAAAGTGCACAACTAATTAATAAATAAAATAAGTTGCATTATTTAATCAGCAGTTTTCTAAGGGAAGTATTTAGTTAAGATATTTTCAGTAAAATCTTTAAAATTCATGCTTTTAAGTTTGAAAAAAACCAGAATGGCCAAACTTAAAATATAAATGAAGAGCCACCTTCTGATGAGCTTTACAGCAGTTTATTTATCACAACCATGGACACCTTACCCTTTTACTGGGTGAACTGCAAGACACTGGGGTTTGTCAATTCCATGGATGATTGAGGTTTTCAAGGAACCATCCAAATGTGCCACGTTAATTTGGGTTTCATCAAATTCTGAGCTAATCCAGTATAAATTACGGGATATCCAATCCACTGCAAGACCTCTGATACTCTGAATATCTGCAAAAAGGGAAAGCAGTTTGTTTGATTTTCTTTCTGGATTGTTGTCAGTGTTAGGGATAAAAAATAAAAAAGAATAATTTATTCTACAGTTTGTTAACAATACTGTGCAATATTCTATTCAGATGGATTTATTAACTAGTTGCCAAGAATTAATAACCTTTATTTTTCTTCCTGGGCCTGATACACTAAGAACATGAAAATCACACTGAATATTCACAGCATGAAACCTATTATCCCAAAAAATTAATAAGAGATGCTGAACTTCTGCACTGTATTTTTCTACTTCAGAAAGTGTTTATTGCTCAGTGGCATTCTAAAACAATGCTATGCTGAAATTTAAAAGCCTCCTTCCTACTTCAGCTCCACAAAGGCTCAGTGCAGAGGATCTGGATTAAAACCACAGGTCTAGAGCACAGTTCTGTAGCTCTTAAATATTTGTGTCACTGGAGAAGTTCACTGGTTTTATTTCTGAAGGCTTTGAAGACTTCAAGTTACTGCCCTGCTTTCCTTGATATGGCAAAACATCTGTCAGCCAAAGGGAAGCAGGGAATGAATTCTTTATTTTGCTTTCTTGCTGTTCATAGCTTTTACTTTTCACATTAAGTTGTTTTTTTATAAGATACACAAGACTTTTCTCACTTTTACCCTTCTGATTCTCTTCCCCATGAAGGAGCAGCTGTGGGGAGCTGAGGGTCACAGCACCATTACTACCTGAGGCAGCAAAACAGGAATATGATAAGGGTGATTTGGTAACTTGATGGTCTTCCTTAGCAAGGTATTTAAATAAATGTCAATCTGTGTTAAAATCTGCCTGAAATGCTGGGTGGAAAGTCACTGCTCCATCTCTAGGTACCAACACACCCCTCTGCCCTGAGTTAATAGTGGTTGGCATCTTTGTGGAGAAGGGAACAGGCCAAGGGTGATCCAATGATTCATTACAGTTCATCATTTATACACATCTCCTGTCAGCTCCACATGGTAATTTGCCCTGACAGGATTATTGCCCTTGACAAACTGACATGGAAGTGGCTGAGGACAGGTTTGCATGTCCATGAGGCTGAACAGTGATTGGGCATTAGGAAGTTTGCCAACATCACAGAATGCAGCAAAGGACACCAAACACACAGTCCTTGACCCATTTTAAATTGCTCCCCTGCCCTTCTGGGATTTTTTGGTTTTTTTGCTTGTAGGATAGAAAATAATAATTTTATACTCTTAAAAAGATTAAAGTATGACTTGGCATCTTTGTGACACTGGCATGAGACTTCACCCAACGAGAACCCCAGCAGGACGTGCTTACAAAGCTTCTTATGTTCTTATAAGTATAAAAGTATAACTGCAAGCAAATGAGATAGTTTACACATAATAAATAGTCTACAATGTTTTGATGTGCCAGAACATTGCAATTTTCTCAAACTTACCATAAAAAGTTACATCTGGAACAAAAAAAAAAACCAAAAAAGAAACCAAAACAAAACAAACCACAAAAACTCTACCACAGAAGTTACTATAATAAAAGGAATATGAAAGAATAGTATATTTCTTTTGGTTTCATTAAGTTCCTTGACAAATTCAATGGTTTTTGTATAATAAACAACTTTTTTATTCTACTACTTTCTGAAAAAAAGCAAGCAACAAGTTCCTCTGTTGGGCACCTGAATACCTGATATAAAGATCTCTAGGAGGCATTCTAAGCCTTGTTCTCATTACTGGGACTGAAAAACATATCTGATTGTTAATAAAGTTGTCTCTGAAGAAGCAGGGAAAAGAAAAAGTAGCTATGCAAAATAAATGCATTCACAGTCTAGAAAAGGGGAAATTGCCATATTTGTCCAAACATTTCCCAAAATGTGCTAACACAGAAGAAATTTCTTCTGAGGTGACACAAGAGGCAAGAGCTTGAACTCTTTTCTACAGTCCCCAGATAATCAACTATATGGTTTATTTATTCTCCAAGTCAGAAAAGGTCTGATCTTACACAACTGAGCTATTTCTTTTCTCTTCTTCCCCAGCAAACATTCCTTAACTGTTGGGGAACCAGAGTTAGCAAAATTTGCTTTCACATAGTCAGTTTTTCCTATTTTCAAGCAGATAGGTTCATTACAAAGTAGAACAATAAGTGCTTCCAGGAGAGGAATTGCCAGTGGTTGGAAACAAAAACTAAATGTCACTCAGGACAAAAAATGGTTTTCACATCAGTACCAGGACTACTGAAATAGGGTTGAAGCAATCAGGTATAGACTTGATATTCATTAAGTTTCTGTGCTTATGTACGTATTCTGTACAGAAAAAAAAACACATTACACCAGTATCACCAAAATTACCAGGCTACCATGTTGTGGTTTCACCAATGGTCCCAAAGCTGGGAGATCTACATGGACTAGAAAGAGAAAATAACCCTGACAGAGCCAGTTTCATTGCCAGGTCAACCTAGGTAGCCAAAGCACACAGGAAATTCCTCAGTGCAAAGCTATTTCAGTACACTGTGCTTCTGCTTTTTATCTTTATTCTTTCTACCTTCAAGACATTAGCTTCCTTTTTTTGCTACACATTTCAATCTTGTACAAAATCAATGCAAAATTACATCTCAATTTGTTTACATACAATTGAATTATCAATCAATAAAGTGAACCGATATCCTAAAGAAAATTCTGCTTGGTTATTGTTTAGATCAATTATCCAATACCAGGGCAAGTTACACATATCAACAATGTTCCTATTTCAGCAAGCTCATTTACCTAGAAGGAATTATTTTTTACTTCAATGCTGTGCTGTTTACCTCTTGAAATGATGGTTTCTAAGCCAGTCCCGTTGATGAAGGCACGTTTGATGGTCTGTGTTTTCACATCAGTCCAGTATAAACGTTCCTCGACAGCATCAAAATCTATGACTGTCACATCATCAATGTCAGGAACAGTGAAGGCTGTGATGAAGTTGAAGTATGGGTTCTCTATGTCCACCCCTCTTATTTCTGAATGCCTTGCATAAAGAAGAAACTTCTTTCTTTCTGTTAGAAAAAGGGAAATGTCATTCCTCATCCTCTCCACAATATCCCTAATAGAAATCAAAGTCATTCACTTGAGAGCACTTTACAAATGTGTAGATGACATTTATAGATGTGATTAAACATCTCCAGAAAATCTGCAGCCTAGTGACACTTGAGAAATAATGCTACAGAGCATAAAAAACACAGAAAAAAATATAAGAATTCTATACATTGGACATTGTCACCACACCTCTAAATCAATATGAGTGTGAAAGAAAAAAATGTTGAAAACGTTGCTTTAAACATTTCACCCTCTTTAGTCCACTCAAACAAATCCTGTTTCACCTGCACATCATAGGACATATTAACATTTGGTATCTCAGGGCATGAGATTCACTGAAAAAGGGAAGTTTTGCAAACAATAAATGTGTGTGTGCGAAAAGCAAACAGCTGCAACAAAAAGGGCAGATTAGTTGTTTTAATTTACACCTCCACTAGTGAAAAAGGATGATAAATTAAAGGCAAAGTAGAGCTCTCTTTTTAATCTCAAAACTCTGAATGGTTGGAGCAAGCATCTGCAAATGAACAATAAAAGTAACTTTGTTTCCCTGTAATATCCCTGACATGGCAAAATATTATTTTCTTTTCTATTTCTTGAATGTTATTAATCAACAGTAAAAAGGATAATTTAGTACAAGGTTTTATAGATAATACACACAATTATTTGACATTTCAAGGGCTTTTAGAGCTTAAAAGTGTGTATTGCAGTTTTTTATAAAACTTCCCTGCAAGGATGCACTCCTAATATTTACTCTTTGTTTTTTAATCCTTGAAAATGAAACTAAGACAACTCCAGAGCAGGTAGAGGTTTAAGGTATTAAGCATCTTTTTGTTATTCAGCTTACCTGACTCAGAATGTTGGGAGGATGCACATTTCAGTATAAAGCTTTCTGTTTTGCAGAGATAAATTTTATGAACACATCACACACAGCAGCAGCACAAAGGAACAGCTGTGGCAGCAAATATCAGAGCACCACAGACCTCAACTATTAGAATAAGTCATCGATTCTCTAAAAGCAGCTTCTCCTTTAAAACACACCATTAAAAAGCACTGTGCAGATTTTATTTTTAACATTAATTTGCCCAATGATTCTAAAATCAATGCAATTGCCAGGCTGTGGGAGGAAAACTTACCATAACACGTCTTTTTGTCTGAAGACAGTTTCATCAGGTGTGGGCAGGCACAGGCAGCGCTTCTGTTGTGATTGATCAGACACATGTGAGAGCAGGGACCCCTGCCCTCGTTAGCAGCACAAGGGTTGGGAGCTAAAACACAATCATTGAAACACACAACATGTAAAAACACTTGTTAAAAATCAGGGTTTGCCAAGCTGCTGGGAGAAGGTAAAAATTCTGTCTGAAGACAAACCCAGTCTAAGTGATTAACTGAGCTTGTACTCTAATTATTTCTTATAGGCTAAAATTCAACTTATAGGCTAATATTTAACTCTAGTCCAAGAAAATATATCTATATCTATATCTATATAATCTATATATATAATCTATATATATAGATATATAGATATCTATATATAGATTATATATCTATATATAGATATCTATAGATATAATATATTCACCCCATAGCAACACCTTCAAATATATCTATATATCTATACATATGTAATTTTTGCTTTTTAATACAGCCAAAGTTTATAATTATAATTTTAGGAAGCCACTGGAAACAATTTTCCCACTGACATATTAATTTTGCAGCCTTTTCATAAGATTTACATCTTACATGCCTAATCAAGGCACATGGGTTTAAAAAAATGTCAATATGATGTGGACCTGAAAAACAGATTTAATTGTGTGAAAGCAATAGTCAAAGCTTAGATTATGAGATGAACTATGGTAAATTCAATTTTCCTCTCAATTTGATTTCCTTACTCGAATATTAGTTGGAAATCTAACACAGAAAGAGAATCTGAAAGGGAAAAAAAAATCAAAAAAACTCAACAAAAACATACAAAGCATTTCTGCTTTTCTCAAAGAAAACCTCTCCTAAGTGTAGGTTTTCACAAGTTGCTTCCTATAGTTCACTGATTGAAGAAGATGTGCTAAAATTGCTTTAGAGAACAGGAAGAAGCTGACCAGAGAGGAGCCCCTTAGTCTTGCAAAACCTGGAAATGGTTCTTATCATCTTCATTCCTTGCTATAAACCCCAAAGCTCCAGAGCACTGCTGAAGAGACACTTCAAGTAGAAACAGAAATAGTGTTGATTCTTCCTTTTGGAAAAAAAAAAAAAAAAAAAAAAAGACAACAAAAAAACCCTTTGAAAATTAACAGTGATGAAAAAGGGAAGTGGGATTGACTGACTTGAAGACAAACTTTTATTTAACAAAACCAGTTCTTGAGTGTAGAATATATTCCTCTAATATTGTGCTAGGCTGCAGTAAAGTAATTAGATAACCACAATCTAATGTATGAATTTCCTTTAAAAAAAATTTAGCTCAAACTCAAGCACTAAAATTTAAAGACAAAGTTTGCTTCATTGAACCTTTTTTTTATCACCAGTGCATGCTTCCTTAAATTTATCCAGTACTTCCTGAATCCTTTAACTACTTATTTGTCTAACCTGTACTGTGGGAAGAAAGAAGCTTTCAAAATTTTGGAAAAAACAGGTTAATTACAATTGTAGCCATCCTTCTATTAAAACAAAACAAACAAAAAAACCCAAACCAAACAAACAAAACCAACAAAACCCAACCAACCAACAAAAAAAATCCAGCCAAAACCAAACCTAAAACACCAAAAAACACAAACCAGGCTTTTACTATTTTCTATAAAATCATCCCATTCGCCCCTTTTGAGCACTGCAGGCCACTCAGCCTTTGCCAGGAACTAAAAAAGAAGAATGTTTATTTAACATCACTTTTCTTGTATCAATAGAAACACAGACGAAATCTGGGGTGATCTCTTGCAATAAATTCACAACTTCATGTGGAAGACAAAAAAAATGTGAAGTTGAAGAAAAGACACAACAAGGCCCAGGGACCCTTTCCAATTATTAATAAACTATTAGTAAAGAGAAGTCATCTATCCCCATGAAGTGTACATCAGGAACAAAACACAATTTAGAGCTTTGAAAATATTGTGAAGGAGATCACAGAATCATTTACGTTGTAAGGGATATCAGGACACCAGGTAAAGATTCAACCTCCTCCAATTTTTTGGCATTTTCCCCAGGTATTGCAAGACTGTAAAAATCTGGTCCTGTGTTTTGCAGAGAAGCATTTCCTTTCATTTATTTGCCAATTTCTGTGGAATTTCAACTTCTCTGTATGCATACAACCATCTGTGACAAGGATTTACTTTGAGCCTAAGAATAATTAATCCTTATATTGTCTTTCCATGCAAGTAGTGCTCTATGGGATGGAATTAAAAAAGAACAACAGACCAAAGAGAATAAATTAAAGGTATGGTGGTTAACAATTATTTTAAAGAGAGTGTTGTAGTTCAAGTGTGCTCCAAGCATCCACCAAGCAGTCAGCGCAATTTGTGTCCTGTTCACATCACCACTCCCTCCATATTGCACAGAACACAAAATTGGTGGGAAAAGAAATGTTATAAAGCAGATGTGTTTGTTTCCACTTGAGTGCACAACTCTAGGAGCAAAGTACCATGATCTAAACATTACTTCTAGCAACACATATTTATATATTCCTTTCATATTCATACTGCTTTCATGGAATAACAGCTAAGCCTTCTCTTTATTTCCTAATAAAAACTAATTCTCCTGAGGGCACACTGTTATTGCTCTGACTCTCAAAAATTTTGGGTTTTTATTTTCTTGTGCTCATTCTAACACTTCCATTTCTATTGTGAATAATCTCACAAGCATTTGTTACTCACCTTTTCTGTGCCATTTACGATTTCACAGACTGCCACCACACAGAAGCCTGCCTGTAAATGATATTTCCAGCAGTATCAGCCAACCTGCCCCCAGAGCAAAACCCATCCCATACTCTTGATCAGCCTGTCAGGCTTCCTTGACGTTCCGTATATGATCTGTATGCAGTATTCCAGCTGTGGGAGTGGTATGGTTTATACAGCATCACAGTTCACTACCTGTGCTGCTTTATTCCTTTCCTAATCATTTCCACCAATCTCTTTTCCTTTTGATCACAGCAAGCCACAGATCTGGCATTTTCCCTGACTGGACAGCCTTTTTCATTATTTGATTGGTTTCCAGTGCTGATTGCTTGTCAATCTGTTTGTGTCACAGGGCTGTGCACAGGTGTACACATGTCAGTGCTGTCACATTGCTTCTTGGCTGCTCTCTAAAACTTCATTTAAACAAAATGCTTATTTTTCTTGACCAGTAACCCTTAAAAACAACCCACTCAGACATTCCATCACCAGCTGACTAATGAATACTTACTCTGACAACCTCTCAATATGCATTTCCCATGGCCAGCTCATCCCCTGCATTAACTTCATATTGAGCTTGTCCCTTTGTGGCATCAGAGTTTAGTGAGACAAAGTTTGATCTTACACTTTAACAGTGCTCAAAATATTTGAATTCTGCCTAAACCTTCAAATATCTGCACTATAGTCACATCAAAAGGTGCTTTCACATTGCTGGCAATTGATTCCCACTCATATTTAAAACCAGTTACAGATCAAATCCTCTGTTCACTGTCAATACCACCAATGGAATTGCTTTTCCTAAGGCCAAAGTACTCAGCCAAGGTAAATCTTTATACTGCCTGATTATATCTGTTTATTTTAACACCAATCTTTGAAATTTTCAGGCTAGGACTGATCAGATGTGGAAGTTCTAAAGTCAATATTTATTTCCTCTAATCACTCTGTTTCAGTTTTTAATCGTTGATTTCAAATATTAGTAGAAAAAATTACACATTCACCATGAAACTAAATAAACAGAAACCCACCACAATTCTTGATAAAGCTTAGAAAATCATATAAATATTATATATAGATAAAAATAACATAAGTAAATATATATTTATAATATAAATAAAATAATAATATATAAAGATATATTTATAAGTAAAATAATATATATATATTTTGGTGTATATATTTTGCATTATTTATAATATGTATACCAGCCATTCTGCTCGTTTTGAAGTAAAAAGAACATATACAAGGTTGAGATAAAATCTCAAATTAATAAAATTTTTTAGTTCTTCTCATCTTTAGCTACATTTTTGTAGGAGTTTATTATTTTAAACAGATGGCAATCGGGGCCACAATCGAATATCGTAACAAAACAGTGCTGTGAAGTTAAATGTTCTTCATTTTATTAATTGCAAAAGAGCCCAGTGGCATCAATCTATATTTCTTATTGTACTGATTTCTAAATAAAAAATTAATTTGCAGAAAGAAAAATAATGTCACACCCATGTTTGCTTTTAATTTTAATTCAAATTAGTACCTTGGAGAAATGAAAAAAAAAAAGGGGGGGAAATGTGAGAAATTCAGTGTTGTGTTTTCAAGCTGTGATCCTTCCAATGTTTATATTTACTCCTCTTACCACCATCCTCACTAATACACTGCTACAACTTCTTGTGAATAAAACAGACCTTGTTCTTTGCAGAAGGTGGATTTTTAAAAGACAATGATAGTTGGGAAAAAAAAATTAAATCTTCCTAGAAACCCTGTGTTTGCCATCTTACCAGCACTCCTGACACACAGCTTTGATTCTGGGAGACGAGTGGGGCTCAAGCTCACAATCCTGAGAATATTCTGCATCAGGGGAAAAGCTTCCCCAATCCCTGTGGTTTGCTGAGAGCTGAACTTATCATCCCTACAAATATCTCACTTTAACTTTGCTACCTTGAATTGGCATCTGGCCTAGATTGACTCAAATAAAATGGCTTTAGGCTAGGAGAGTTTATTTAGCTCTGCTTTACTTCATTTCAACCAAAATAACTTCCTTGATATATATATTAAAAGCTAATCAACTTTCACCCACATAGATGACCCAGATGGAGATGAAAATGCAAAATGTTCATCCTGCAGTGCTCTGCTCATACTGACAGTGTAAATCTACTCCTAATTTTATTTTAAGATTCTAACCTGCACACTGTCTTGTTCATTTATAGCAAAATAGCTACAAATTCAAAGGAAAATTTAACAAGCAATCAGGCAGTATCATCATTTCTTCAGCTCAAATAAAAAGTTACTGCAGTTTTGAAGAAAAAAAATTGCTCCTGCTGGAAGACAGTAATTTAGAGCAAACCCAGAATGCCAAACATAAATCAGAATCCAGTGCTTTCTACATTGTAAAATAAAAGCTGCAATTACACAACTTGATCCTTGAACTTCTTGATTTTGGCAAAAAACAACTGAAGACTTTTCTACAGCTTTTATTTGCCTGGGGGCCAAGATATCTGTGACTGTGGAATACTGCCTGATGTCTCCCTAGGCTACAGAATCCCTCTGAAGATGCTGTCTGGCCCCAGTCCAAACAGAAAGGAGTTGTTCTTTTTCTGAGAGCAAGAAAAGGCAAATAGCAACTCTCCTGCTGCTTTAGAAACATCAAATATGGAACACTGTTCCTCAAATCCCAAAGTTATGAGTGATTCAATGAAAAATTGCCAAATTAAAGAAATTAAAATAAAATTTCCAAAAGCCCCCAAACAAACAAAAGCACCCAAAAACCTGAAACAAATGAAAGAAGAAGGAAAAAAACCCCTTATTTGAAAGGTGTGTGCAGAGATGCATATTTACTCCACCCCTATTTTAACTGCAAGAGCACACATATTATCTTCAGCAGAAGTCAGACAGCTTTTAAGAACCCTGCCCCAAAAAGTAAATTCTGAAGAATAAGGGAAATAAATGCTTTATCTCACAAAGTGATGAAGTCCAAGAGACTTGACATTCACTGAAAGCATGCAACATTCATCTTCAATGCACATTCATTATTATTTTAAAATAAAAGCATCAGAAAAATGAATCCTGACAATTTATGTCACATATGGAGAGGTCACAGTTGTCACCACTCTTGGAAACACTACCTAACAATGATGTGTATTCATTGCTTTTCCTTTATTCCATGTGAGAACATTCCTCAAATCTTTTGCCTTCTACTGTGCAGTAGAATTTTCCTTGCTGGTACTCATTTACATTAGAGCTTTAACCATAGTTTTTTATGCATAACTAATGCAGAACTGGGTTCCAATCTATTTACACCATCCAAAATTATCAGGATTTGAAGTTTTCAAACCAAGATTGCTTATAACCTACTAACATAAAAGTTCCTTACTGAGAACTACAAACCCTGGGTGAGGAGGAAAAAAAAGCATCATATCTCAGTATTAAAAAATTAGAAAAACAACAAGTATTCATGAGATAAATTCTAAAATACTATTGTATTAACATCAGCTTCTTGCCAGGAAAGTTGAAATTTATCCAGAGAACATGGAAAATTCTGTAATGAATTGGTAGTCACTTTCCAGGGGTATTTTTCACTTTCCAATATTTAGCTATAAAATATTTGCTGTCTTTTGTTATATCTCACAACAAAAATTCATACTGGTTTTTTTCAGCATTCCTATTTTGCGTGGTACATCCTAACCTATACATACATACATATAGATATATATTTACATACATATAGATATATATTTGTAGCCAATAAAAACTTCTGCCACATGGGTTGTTGTGGTTTTGACTTCATCCAGTGCTGAATACAACAATTCGAGACAAAATAATACACAGCTATCTATATAGATATTTATATATAAAAAGAATATGGATTTCCCCCCTCAGAGGAGGGGTAATTAATTATTCTATTAATAATCCAGATATTTATACATAAAAAGAACACCTATTTCCCCCCTTAGTAATAAATTATTCTATAAATATTCACCTTGTGGCTGGCGACTTGGATGATAAATCTGGAGGTCAAATGGCTGAGCACTTGTTTTTTGTATTACACTGACATTTTGGCCAGTCCATTTATTGGCTTTGGCGAGGGTGTTGGTCCTCCAATCTGTCCAATAAACTTCACTCCCATACAAAGAAACAGCAAAAGGGTGAGAAAGATATTCGTGACCCCGAATAATCTCTATCATGCTGGTTCCATCATACAATGCAGAATAAATGGCATCCGATCTACAAGACAACCCCAAATTTAAGATTATGTAAAAATAAAATAAAAATCACACAGCCATTATGACATGGGGTAAAATTTGTACAAAACTTACTTTGTAAGAGTGGCAAGACCAAAGAATTTTTGTAGTGCAATCATTAACTTTATAGATTATAAAGGACATATTATTAATTTAACTAGACATTTGAAATACTTGTTTGTATAATGCTTTAATTTGCCTCAATGCATGAGAAACAAAACAGAAAATTCAGGTTTCTTTCAGATGAACTTTAAAAATAATGAACTAACTTGGGCCTTGCATGGATGAGTGTCAAGGAGGACACATGGAAAGGCACAGGGAGCCAGAACTATGGGTGATCCCACAGCTGGCAGGGAAATAAAATCAATGTACATTTTGTACATGTGCCTGCCCAGGGCTCTTCATGTCCATATTGTCCATAACTCATAATTTCCATAAGTAATGCAGTTCACATTTCTGCATGGAGGAATGAGCATTTCTGAGTGACAATAAGGATGCTGTGAGCACTTTACCTGGCATCTGTCCACACTATTCTTTTCTCAAAGTGATCCACAGTGAGGCCATTGGGCCAGGCTCCAGTGTCCATGTCCTTGTAGATGATTTTCCTCTCTGCTCCACTCATGGAAGCAGACTCAATGCGAGGGAAATTTGCATCCCAGTCTGTCCAAAACAGAATTCTGGTGAGAGGAAAAGGAAAAGAAAGGGGGATAGAAGAAAATATTAAAGCATGAAGAAAAAATATGAAATGATTTATGAGGCAACAGTTGGAAAAAAGGTTGAACCATTTACATACTTGAAATGAAAGGATTAAACATAGTTCAATTTGGGTCTCCATATATTTCATTACTAGTCAGAACTATCATGAAAATAAAGAAAAAAAAAAGGGGGTTTAATAGCATTCCCATTTCCATGTCCATTTACACAGTGGTAGCTTGCCTTGTCTTCCCTCTATAATTAGAAACCCAGCTCATTAAGAGAAATTATAATGAGAGCCTTTGAAAGCAGTCCATGGATAAGAAGGATGGGGAGGGGAGAATGGGAAGAAAGGTGATTTGAGGTAGCAGGGACCAAGGAACAGGCTAAACAAGAGATTTTCAGCTGCTCTTAAGAGTGTTTTAATGAAGACCCCTGGATTTTGTTATGTCACTAATGAATTTTATACAGATTAGACTTGCTAAGAAGACTTCAAAGATGGGTTTTATTGTTGTCTCTCTCAGTTTTGTACCATCTCTAATGTTTTTCTAATAAGGAGAACTTTTATTGTTATAACCAAAGAAATGTCTTGTTAATTAACAGAAGCAGCATCACCAAGAAGACAGAAATAAACTCTGTTCTTAGATTACTGAATTTTCAACAATGCACAGACTTCTTAAAGGAAAATTATACTTTTGATAGGAAAACTTGTGGTTAGCTGTAAAGAGCTAATTGCAAAGAGCCAGACTGGAACAAAACTTCTGACAAGTTTTTGTATTTCCACTAAAAGTCCTTCAGCCTTAGCAGCCAGGGAGGTTTGCAGGGGATGTTTTTATCTACAGATGTTTATTTTGCACACATCTGTATGGGTGTGGAATGAGAACACCAGCTCTGCCCGCCCTGGGACACAGGATTTGTGCACTCCTAACACAACCCTTCTCCTTGAATCACCAGTGTATATTCATATTTATTTGTGAAAGGACAAGGAGCTATTCCTGGCTATGTTTAAAGATTTTTTTCTTTCCTGACTTCTAACACAATGTAGCATCAATTGCTTCTGGCTCTTCAAAAGGCAGATTAAGCCGTCAGTTTCAAGAAGAGTGGTGATTTGATTTTTTTTTTTCCCTCCCAACCATTTAATTTGAGCAACTTCTCTGCCAACAGGATGCCTCTTTTTAAAGATTTTATAGATAAGCAATGCACTCTGTAAATAAGTTTTCTAACAGCTCAGCTGAGAGGGCAAAAGCCTTAATCATTAAGGCATGTACATCCTAATTCACAATTTAGATCCCAGAACATGGAATCTTTATCAATCTTTATTTTTTTATTAATAGCTTTGCTTCTGAGAGAAATATTCAGTGAAGACACATGGCAGACCACGGCAATTTCCTAAACAAAATTAAATATCATGACTTTGAAAACAGGTCAGGTGTGTTATTTTTGGCCATATTTAATTTATGGTTGGTGGCTTGTTGATTTTGTTGTGTTTTTCTGAATGTTTTTGTTTGTTTGGGGTTTTTTCCCCCCTCTCTGAAAGAGCAATAATTCTGGGAAGAGGATGGAGCTATTGAATAAACATAATATTCTGATATATAGCATACCCATAATGAATAGGTAGAAAAAACACTAACAGGAACTGGCAAGCATTATCTCCACTTTAGAGATGAAAACCAAACACAAAAAATGGCATTCATCTCACTCAGCCATTAGGCTTCCAGTAATATCTAAGCTGTATTTTTATAGTCCCACCAAAACAAAAAACAACAACAACAAAAAAACAACCAAAAAACCAAGTAACAAACCCCAAAACAAAGCCAATAACAAAAAACTCACAAAAAACAAAAAAAAAAAATTGGTCTCTAAGTGAGAAGAACCACCTAAATCTGTCCATTAACCACACAGAAATGTTAGACCAAACATTCCAGTTATCATCCACATTGAAAAAAAAATAAATGAAACAACAACATTGCAAGATAAGTATTTACCAACAAAAAAATCCCTGTATCTCCTGACTTACCATTTTTTAATCCTTTTCACTTAGAAAAAACACATTATTAATGGATTCTTTATTATTCAAAATCGTATTTCAAGAGCTATTAGGAACTATAACTAGCAGCAAAAGAGGAAATGAAACAAATATCACATTTAAACACCTTTAAAATACTTTGCAACAAGGAAAAATAATGTTTTTATAATTTATAATTACCCATATCTGGGATCCAAAGCAATAGCTCTTGGGTGCTCCATAGCTCCTGCTATTAACGTTGTCCTCAAAGTGCCATCGAGTTTTGCCACTTCAATTTGGTCCAAATTGCTGTCTATCCAGTAAATGTTTCCTGCTATCCAATCCACAGTCAGACCTTCAGGAGTGGCCAGGCCATGTTGTACCACAACTTCAATGGCACTAACACCTTAAAGAAAAGGTTGAAAATAAGAAAGAAGGAAAAAAAATAAGAAAGAGGAAAAGAGACTCTTAAAGAACTGATGTAGAGACTGGTAGAATGAACATGGACATACAAGCTTATCAGATGTTCTTGGAGTAATTTCTGGATTGTTTGGGGTTTGCCTTTTAGATGAAAGCACTGGAACATACACTTCAACAAAGAACATTTTGTAGAAACTCTTTTGTATATGTTATGAGATTATATTGCGTTATAGGCCATCAGTATGTCACCAGAGCAAAGAAAAAGTCTTTCTGGATGCTATAAAATTTTAAAGCAGAATCTTTCACCTAGTGAGAGGAGCTAATTTATCAGACATCTGATAAATTTTTATATTTTTTTAATAAGGTGAAGATAAACTGCAAAAAAAAAACAAAAAACAATATTGCACTCATTGGACCAGGAAGAAACACCAGTTCCTTGCATTTGCCATTTTCTTCCCCCTAGAGCACACTGCAAAAGGAAACTTTGATAACAAAAGTCTTTTTCTGTCTGGAAATGAAGTACAAGCTTGATAGAGCCCTTGTGAAAGGCAGAATGCCATCATAAATTCTGTTTCTGAGAAAGGCAGCTCCGTTACGACTGACCAGGTCTCACACCCTGTAACTGCAGGTGCTCCAACTGTTAAGGAAATAAAGATTCAATCCATACCTCCAGTATCAGAGAGCTTCCCTCTGTAAATTTTATCCTCCACCACATCTGTCCAGTACAGTAAACTCTGACTGAAGTGAAAATCCAGGGCTATTGTGTTTCTCAGACCAGGGACTAAGAGGCTGTAGTCACGCTTGTGAAGATCAATTTTTCTGATCTCATGTCGAATAGAAAAAATTATGAAAGCCTCAAATGGATCTGGAAGACGAAGATTAAACATTTCAAAGGAATAATAAAAAAAGATATTGCTACAAATTGATATAAATGACAAGTGGAAGGTGAAAAACAGAATACTTTATCAGGAGAAAGAGATGATTAAAATAATTCATCTTTTGATAAGGAGTCTTTCAATTACTTTTGCAGTCCAACAGACTTCTTAATTCTCCCTTCTAGCATTATCTTTGATCCCAACTAGAGATATTAGACATTAAATTTGGGAATATCAGACTCAACTGTTGAACTGTATTTTGTAGCTCTAGCATTATGAGCCCATAATTAGAGCTTTAAAAAGTCACACTATCAAATTTAAAATCTGCTTCTCAAAAGGTTCAGAAAAATGAAACCATTAAAACATACATTGTTTCAAAAGCCAATCAGCTGAAACCATTCACTAATACATAAAGTACCTTTTGAATATACAGTGTGCCTTGTGTTTTCAATTGAAGTGCATAAAAAACCCCTCATGCCAAACTAACAAGCAAGAAAATGAACATTTGATGTCATGTCATCACAAATCCAGCTACCAATGACTTTATCCTTCCATTGTTAATGAATTAATGCTGCATGATTCGTGCCAGTGAGTTTGACTTTCTCCTTCCACTGTTAATGAATTAATCCTGAATAATTTGTGCCAGTTAGTTGATATCAAAGTGCATAAAAATATCTGTAAACATGATCAGCATTGGTCAACCATACTATGAAATTGATTTTTTAGTTATAGTTCTAACATACATTAGGAAAAGTTTTTCAAGCAAGTAGCTGTGTTAATAAAACAAACACGGAAGACAAAAAATTGGATTCTATAAACTGTTGAATCAACTCAGCATGTCCACTTTGATATTTTTTCCAAGCAAGCCTTTTCTGTGGGGATGCAGTAGTTCCCCCCAAACATTCTGAGTTCCTTCTCCTAAAGTGAAACACAGATTATACTGGGAGGCTTGCTTTCCATAAAATAAACTTCTTTATGTAAAATATTAATGGCATTTTATGGCAATAGGCAATACTCCTGCTTCTCAAGAGAACCCAATTTATCCCTTCTCATTCCCTTGAACACTTCACTGCTCACTTCCTCCTGCAGCTCCTCTTCTCCTGGTGCCCACTGCACACACACATTAAATTATCTGTGCTGTTTTAGGCTAATCAAGCAGCTCAGCAGAGCTGTGTTTCTGCTCTTGAAGCACTTGTTCACAACGTGCCTTGAACTTTCCCAACGACCCTCCCATCTGTTAAAGCAATGAACGACTTTCTGCAAAGCAAATTATTCAAAGCTGTGCAGTGGTTAAATAATTTAGTGCAGAACAGGATCACTGACATTAGGAGCTGTTTCACAAGCACCAGTTATCTGAACTTGAGACACACTTTAATTGCACTTCCCAAATTCTGATAAACTGGCAGCTCTTATGCAGGAGGCTACTGATCTATGGGGTTTTTTGGCAATTCCAATGCATAAGAACACAAGTCATAATCTTCACTATTAGATTTTTTTGTATTTCTCACCAATTAACAACACAATGGGAAAAAAAAAACCTTAATAAATCTGTGCTATGTTAGATTGTTTTTTTTCATTCAAAGTAGAGGAAATGCAGTTTAATATAAATAAACAACAGTGCAAATTATGAGAAGGATTAAATTTCAATGGGATCTTGACAGGATTTACAACTGAAATCAACACAACAAAACCCTAAGCTTGGCTGACAACAGCCTGCAACACTGCACCTTCCTCTGAGCACAGCTCCTGAAGAGGAGTGTGAATCAGTACAGAAATACAAGAGGAAAGAGCAGGTGTTCCAACAAGTCCAGAAATCATGGCCTGCAAGGGAAGAATGAACAATCTGGAACTGCTTAGTCTAAAAAAATGGAATAAGAAGATGAGTGGAAGCATGTAAAATTCCCTGAAGACATAAAAAGCTTATGAATTGAAAACATGAAAAATCCTGTTTTCTGTATAAATAACAAGTAGGGCAAGGATTAAAGGCTTAAACTGGACCAGGAAGACTCGGAAAGCCCAGAAAAACAAAATTCTTCAGGAGAGTGAGTCAACAAAACATTTCACCCCTGGGAAACTTGGAGTTTAGCACTGAAGGTGTCCTGAAGGTCTTGGACAGCAGATAAACAGCAGCAGCATTAGCTGGGCTTTGATCTTCCTTCCAACCTGATCATTCAGTGGCTCTATAAAATCAGCTACATTACAGGGAATTGGGATTTTCTGGCTCAATCAAATAAATTTAAAAAAAATATGCTGCCATTACCCAATAAACCCAAAATTTGATGTTATTTTCCTGATTAATCTTCTAGAAATTGAGAGCAAATACTTTTTATTCTGCAAATTGATTAAAAGAATTTCTGTAAAGTCTCAAATCAATACCATGGTTATTGATCACATTCCTTAAGACTTTCAGGAAAATTAACTGTTATAAATTTGTTGAGAAAAAATCATACATTTCTGCACTCTGTGATTTCATAAATGCCTTAAATGTTTTTACCACAAAGGTTAGGATACAAGAGATATGAGGCAAACAAAGTATGGACTACATGAAAAACTGTAAAAAAAAAAAAATCTCTGCTAGAAGAAAACTG
Organism: Chlorospingus semifuscus; assembly: GCA_035048045.1. Taxonomy (NCBI): domain Eukaryota; kingdom Metazoa; phylum Chordata; class Aves; order Passeriformes; family Passerellidae; genus Chlorospingus; species Chlorospingus semifuscus. The sequence continues at coordinate 4,990,001 of JAWWMS010000287.1, read as the reverse complement.
CCCACAAATGCCAACAAAAAAGCTTCTATAAAGAATAATGCCTCACAGTTTTCAGTGGGTTAAATTTCAAATTCTTTCTTAGGAAAAATTCTGATTGAATCTGATTGTTTGATTGAAGCTCACTTTAACAACAACAGCACAGCAAGCAATCTACAATGTGCTTTTATGAAAATTACGTCAAAGAAAAACAATAACTTGATAAAGATTGTGAAAAGAAACCTTAATTAAAAGCTTGACTAAGCTCAGAGAGGATTGGACTATTCCCCTCTCCATTTTAGTATTGAAAGGTATCTGGGAATTATAACAAATTTGAGTTTCAAACCAGCTAAGACAGATGAAACAACAGACACAGCATCCTCTATTAAAAAAAATATGCATATATATATATATATACACACATATACATACATATATATATATATATATATATATATATATATATATATATATACACACACAAACACATATACACACACACATATATATACATATATATATACACATATA
>JAWWMS010000287.1:4937262-4989394 GCA_035048045.1 Chlorospingus semifuscus | reverse complement strand
ACATACATATATATATATATATATATATATATATATATATATATATAGACACACACAGACACATATACACACACACATATATATATATATATATATACACATATATATGAATGAAGTGATATAACAGTTTCCACTGCTTAGGAAAGGCTGACAATCAATTTTAAACTAAGTGTTTCTGAGCTCATCTAACATTTATTATACCAAAGTCTGAAAGGTTGAATGCAAACATGAAATTTAAATATCTTTTAAGCTCAGTTGGTTTTTTTTTTTCTGAATGCTTTTATCATTTAAAAGAGCGAGTGCAATATATCAGCACAACCTATTTAGAAATGTGTTTTAATAGAAACCAGGACCACGAGTATGAAAACATATAATTTGTATTGACTTTCCATCTGAATAATGGAGCTCTGTAGCACACTCTTAGTTCAATCAATACAAATTTAAATCTAAAGGAAACATTTAAAGTTTGGGAAGTCAGTAATGTCACAATGCCAGAGCAGCAACAAGCAAAGGAGATGAAAACAGGCATGGAAAGTGCAGAAAGTCTGGAGGAGAAAAAAGACAACATTTAAAACCCTCAAGAAATGAAGGCAACATAAGCAGAAATGAGATATAACAGAGGGAACTAAGAAAGGCTTGGAAAAAGAAACTGAAAAGAGAAGAACTGCCCAATTCAAGCATTTTAGTTCTATATACTTATTATTCTGTAACTCATTATATTTCTCTGGCGATTCATTAGATTCCCCTGACAAGCACGCTTTCTGATACTGAAATGCAATCAGCAAAAAAAGATAGAATCACATAATTCTTGCATTTTCAGCACTCATATTCCCCTTCTAATGGGCTCACAAATAAATGTTTTTACCATATTCTGAAAACATGTTGCATACTAACTTCACATGTTATTGCTGTGTACTTGTGAAATGTTTCTTATACATAGGAAAATGCTATTTCAGATAGAGGAAAAAAAGGTAAAGGGCAATGTTCTCATTTTCTTCTGAGTAATTTATTTTTTCTTCTGGAAAACAGATTACAAGTTACTGTTCTAATAGAATACACACCTGGTTCAAGGCATCTTAAATCACTATGGCTATTCTAAGAATTACTTCATAACAACTGAAATTGTTGAAATAGTAGTTTGGCATTTGGGGCACAGCTTGTCTTCATAAGGTCACTTTGAACTTTATTTCTAATAGTATAATATAAAAGTTTTTTCTTCATTCTAAGTTTATTCAGGATCTCATGCTCAGAGACTCATGATGGGGACATTTTGAGTCTCATAGGTTCACAAAAGAAACCAAAATTGTTCTCACTTTCCTAAAATGCCCTTCACACAGTCAGCAAGTGAAGTGTCAGAGGATGTGCCCTCCAGAGAACTTCCCATGCCTTTTGAATTAAATAAACTGAAAAGGGCCAAGATGATTTGTGCCTCTAAAAGCACATGCCATATTTAATATGGAATAATTTTGTCACAGCTTTGATGGCATTAGGGCAGCATCATTACAGTTTGTAAAGAAAAGGATCATTTTTCTTTATAGCAGCTGACACCACAGGTCTCAGATCATATATTTAGTATTACATTCTTTGAAAAAAAATCTGGAGAAATCAATTTGTAACTTCAGATTCTCACCAACACCAGTAAACATTAAGCAGAAATATCTCATGGGCTTAAGAAACCCAAGAAACTGTAGTCTCACTTTTCTTATTTTATACCACAAGTGAGTACACTTCACTTTTTTTCCCCACTTAGTTTCCAAATATCAGTCATTTCCGCCTGATTTGGTTTAAAGTTTGTTTCAAGCTTTCCTCATATGAGTTACTAACACTGCCTTAAATTCCTTTAATCCTCTCCTTTCTCTAACCCAATAAGAATGAACTTTTTTTCAGTTACTGGAAGTGTCCATAATATAGAAAATGAGATTGATCAAAAATCATTGGGAACCAGACCAAAGCACTGAACTTTGGCAGCAATCACTGCAGAGTAAGAATAAATAAAGAACATCCTAATCATATTTACTGAATTGTGAAATATCCAAATAAGCAAAAGAGAATGTGGAAGATATTTCTGTTTAGAGTTGCTAAAACTCTATGAAAGAATAGAGACAATATAGAATAAAATTATCAAAGAATCCTGAACCAAAGAAAACTGAGTTATGAAAATCTAGAAAGCAAACTCAATATTATTTTAAGTCTCTAGCAGGGAGGTAAAAGTGTGATAACAGTTTATATTGCACATGCATGTTTCTGTTTTACACACAACACTGCACCTGAAAAACACACTCCTAACATGGTTTCCAAATGATGCCTCAGTACTTATTAACAGTGAACAATGAGGGGAATACATTTCCCCCTCCTGTTTTGGCTCATGTTGGTTTTCACCTCAATTAGTGAGCTGAGCAGGCTCTTACTGCTGTCAAAAAACAAGTGCCAGAATGCCTTAGGGAAAAAACCCATCTTAAATATTGAATGCTAACAGGCAGCATATAATTGCACATTCAAAATTAACCTTCTGAACCCTCAATCAATACTGATCAATATCATGATTGATCCATTTCTTAAAAATACATGTTAAAGCTCCCACATAGAATGCAAAATAGTGTTTATACATATATGTCCATTTATATTAACTGTACATGAAAAACTGCATAAATTTTCAAACAGTTTCAGAATTATACCATATTAACATTCCCAGAAACATCTGGTATTAGCCTTCTTAGGTTAGCAACAGCCTAATATTTCAATAGCCCTTTGTACATCAAGAACAGGGACAGTTTTAATGAGCCCTCAGATTGCAATCAACCCCACATTTGGAAAATCCCAGCCTGCATTTCATATATAGGAAAAAATAAAAAGTGAAAGAAGCTCTCAGTAAATTGCCATCACAGCTATTAACATCCTGAATATTGAACATGCACCAAATTTCAACTTACCAGTACTAACACAACTCTCTCCATCCTTACTGAGCTTCCAGCCTTCATAACATGAGCACTTGACAGTATTTTTATGCTGTTCACAAACTTGGCTGCACTTGAGGTGCTTGGTGCAGAAATCCATAATCTCACAAGTTTTGTTGTCTGCAGTAAGATTGAATCCTGCAGGGCANNNNCACACAATTCTTCCTCCAGGAACCACAGAACACTGATGGCTACATCCACCATTGTTAAGTGAACATTCATCTGAAATAACATGGAAAAACAATAATTAAAGGCTGCAAAAAGCTGTCAGGTTGTATATAGCAAAGTCAACTAAAACACCTAAAAGGCCTCCAAGATGGGCAAATAAAAGTTTATATTTCTAAAACAGATTTCTAGACTTGTTTTTAAAATTATCTGATGTGCAACCATTCATCTGGTAGCTTTACTGAACCCTTCATGGTTTTAGCAGAGCTCCATGTCCAAGTGGTGATCCTCAGGAGTCAGTGTTGGGATTGACACTGCTTAACACCTTTATCAGTGGGTTTGAGGGCACCCTCAGCAAGTTTCTGATCAGACAGAGTTGTGTGAGTGAGGCAGCAGGGAAAAGATGGACCCGAAGGACTTTGCCAGGCTTGAAAGGTGATGCCTGTGCCACCTGAATGTTCAAATTCAACAAGGCCAAATATCAGGGCCTGCACTGAGTCAGGGCAATCACAAGCACAAATACAGGCTGGGAAAATAATGGATTAAGAGCAGCCCTGAGGGGGAGGAGGTGGAGGTGTTGGTGGATAAGAAGCACAACATGGCCTGGAAGTTTGCAGCCCAAAAAGCCAAATGTGTCTTGCCTGCATTAAATAAAGCTGTACCTCAAAAGGAGGAGATTGTTCTTGTGAGAGGAATGAATCCCACCTGAGGGACAGAATCCAGCTCTGGGGCCTCTAACACGAGGAGGATGGGGGCATTTTGGAGCAAGTCCAGGGAAAGCCATGAAAATGCTCTGAGGGCTGGAGCAGTTCTGCTCTGTAAACAGGCCTAGAGCTGGGACTGCTCAGCCTGAAGAACAGAAGGCTCCAGGGAGACCTTAGAGTCCTTTCCAGGGCCTAAAGGGGCTCCAAAAGAGCTGGAGAGGGACTTTAGACAAGGGCCTGCAGTGACAGGACAAGGAGGAGTGGCTTCAAATTGACAGAGGACAAATTAGATTTGATACCGGGAAGAAATTTTTAACTTTTAGAGTGCTGAGGCCCTGGCCTCAGAGAAGCTGTGGCTGCCCCTGGATCCCTGGAAGTGTCCAAGGCCAGATTTAAAGGGTCTTGGAGTAACCTGGGCTAACAGAAGTATCCCTGCCCACGCAGGAGGTCAGAATGAGCTGACATTTAAGGTGCCTTCCAAGCCAAACAATTCATGGCATGAACTCAAGCTTCTGTACTTGGAGAGAACTGCAGATGAGCTGAAGTCCTTTCCTACACATCAATGCCCATCAAATTGTTTACCTCTAGGAAAGTTTTAAGGGGCTTGAAAACAAAATACTTGTCTCCTTTGCTTTATTTGAAGAAAGCTAAAACTTCAAGCATAAACGCAGTATGACTTTAGTTAAACTAAAATCCTCAGATAGACTCCAGTACTAAAATTTCAGTAGGAGATCCTTTTCCTCAACAGGAGCTATCACAACAGGCAGTATCATGAGCAATCAGAAAAAGGTGTCTAAAAAGTACCACAAAGATCGCCTTCATCAGATCCATCAGGACAATCTCTTCTCCCATTGCAGAGCTTCTCAGGCTGTAGGCAGATGGAGGTATCATTAGCACAAGGGTATTTTGGTGGTCCACACAAATAGCCCTCGCAATTATCCTCATCAGACTGATCCTCACAATCAATATCGCCATCACATAGCCACGCTTTGCTAATGCATCTCCCTTGGGGAAAAGAGACAATAAACACAGCAAATCAGACTGGAGGCAAACTTCAGGAGGAAAAAAAACCTTCAAAACAATGTACAGATTCTCTTTTTTTATTATTATTCTTTTCTATTAATACTTTTTTCCTCTTTGATGTGCAGAAAGAAACCAACTTGCACTTACACTCTGAAGCATCGTTCACAGCACTTTTGACAATCTAATTTTCCAAACAACACCAGCCCTACTTATTTGTGTGCTGCACAAAAGTGCATACAGGCAGGACACAACCTCAAAACCTGTTAAATACACCAAATGATGCTAAAATTTTCTAATTATTTTTAATTTTTGCTTTTCTTCATCTCACTTCTTTTATCTCCTACAGCAACAGCCCTCCATGGAAGCAATGTTTCAATATATGACTTTTAATTAGCATGGGTTTGCAAAGCAAAAATCTTTCTAAAAGTAGACACAACCCATTCCCCAGTGATGTCAGATAAATGATCAGCTTTTAGGTAAAATAACTACAGCAGACAAAATTTCTTAAATTACTTCAGTTTTGTCAAATCAGTGTTCAGATCATGTCTCAAAAGGGAGAAAAAGAATTTATGATGACCATCAATGTTTAGAGAGGTAAGGAAGCCTCTTGATTAGAAAAAGAGTTTTAATCTTTAAAAACATGGAGGTATTAAATTAGAATGAGCAAAAGGAGGGATTTAAATGAAAAGAGCCAAAACTGTGAAAGCTGACACTTATAGGTGGGTGTGTGTGCTCCCGTCCCAACCTATTTTTCTACTTGCTACGTACAGCCAGGAGGGTTTAGCTGTAAATTTTGATAACACTGAGCATGAACAGAAATGTCATGTACTTTATTTTCCAATTATAGAGCGAGAACAGATAGAATCACAGCTAAGGAAGCTGATCTAGAATTTTTTTTCCTATGAATTAATTATGCAGAGAAAAATTCAATTTTCTCAAATGGGAAAAAGATCCTGGGAATGTTTAGTTCCATTGACAGTAATTCTGGTGGATGCCCAGGCTCCGACTGGCAAAGCCTGAGACTCCTAAGTTCAAACCTGCTCATCATGAATGGACACAATTTTCTGCCTACCCTTCCCAGCTTATACAATACCAGATTTCAGTTTTCTAAAAGAACACATTTGTTGGAGATTGGTTTAATGCACTTGGTTTGACATTTTAGTCTTCTTTTGAGGCAAAAATAGTTAATGTCCTCACAGAAAGTCAAGGGGATAAAAGGCAGTGAAACAAGAACACTGAAAAAAACCCATGATTCTGCAGCACTCATGAGGAAAATGTGGGATTGTTCTCACTTTTGGTGAAGAAAAGCAAGAAGTGAAACTTCAGGATCATACTACACTGAATGTGAGGTTTGAACAACAGAACATCATTTTGCCTGTGCAAAATCAGCTTGAAAACAAACAGGGAGGGGTGGCAATTAGAATGAAAATCTTCTACCATTTTCTTTAGTGGCCAAAGTCCCAAATATCCCATACTGAAAAGACAAAACTGCACAGACATGAGGAAGCAAAACCGTATGCATGATATGTATGCAGCTTATCATTGCATGCAATCACAAGTGTTTCAAAAACCTGTCCCTATTCTTTATTATCCTGAATGATCATTGATTTTATATATTATTATAATACAGCAGTAGAATGCAAGCTAATGGAAAATACCAACATGAACCAAACCAACCATAACCCAAAGTAAATTGAAGTTGCTTCCAGTAGTGCTCCTAATCTGTTATTTTAATCTTTAATGCATTCAAATGTTTACAGAGAAAATCAGTTTCCCTGCTTTTCTTGTACCTTAGTGAAGATATGTTTTATAATGAAAGATTCATCTTTCATTATGATAGATATGACGTGTTCTTAAGTAGAATATACTTTTGAGGAATTAATCTTTGCCAAGATTCTGAAGAGATGGACTTAATGAAATATTATGACTGTCTTGAAATCATCACTTAAAATTCACTGAAGTATTTTTCCTTTATTGCCCCTTAGTGAAACTCACACTTCTGGTTTCCAGGAACCTCTTTAGTAAAATTCCATCATAAATTAATTGCCTCAATGGCTGTATCTGCCCTTTTCCTAAGCTCTTTTTTGTAACAGAGTGAATCAGGAGGCCTGAGAGCAGCTATGTGGGAAAGCCTAACCCAAATGCTTCTCCATTGCTTTTTATTTCCTGCAAATATTATCAACAGAATTAACTACTTATACACCCCTTCAGTTTTTGTCAGGATACTGAAGCCAGGAGGTTTTTTGACTGAGTATATCTTCAACCATAGGAAAACTACTTTGGTGGAGCATTAATTGCACTGTTTTCTCTTACAGATAATTCTTACTGCCTAAAGCTGTAATGTAACACCTTCCTAAACTAGAGCATGGACTCAATCTCCATCCCATCAACATTAAAGAATGTTAAAACTTGACACATTTTAAAAAATGTTGTGATGGTTGGTGATCTCACTTGTCCTGTAGAACACACATGGGGCTTAGACTGAATCACATTGTTTCAAAAATGCGGTCATTTCTCAATTTAAAGATTTTAGTACAAAACAGATGTTTATAAATGACGCCTGCATGAGACAGGAGGAAAAAAGAAGCCAAAAGAACAGGACTAAAGAAGAAGAAGAAAGCTGATACCACAGAAAAAAATGTGACCATGGGCTAAGGATAAAAGTACCATCAATTTCCTCATCATTTTTCTGGAAAACCTTTCCTTCCCAGCCTTCCTCAGCACCAGGTTCTTTGGTCACAAATCTAATCTGGACTCTGATAATCCCCCTCCAGACAGCACCAGGGCTGCTTTTGCTATAATGTTCCAGCATCACTGTGATCTGCACCCATTTATTTGATTTCCTCTATGTACATTCCTTATTTCCCATTCCAAACCAATACTACTTCTTTCCTTTTAAAAAGGGGAAAAATCCTTTTTCCCCTTTAATATATTATTACATGTAAGGAAAAAATAAACAAAACAAAAAAACCAAAACAAACCAAAGTATAAAAACTAGTCCAGAGTAGCATCAAAAATGGTGGGCTACCATCAACTGCTGCTTGAAAAAATAAAATGAACAGTAATTATGACAAATAAACATTACAGCTCAGATGTACTGCTTACTAAACTGAAGTATTCATGGCTCTTTTGCATTTGTCTTCACAGAAGTACTTTATTACGAACATTAGAGTAATTAGATGACATTTGAAGAGAGATTGCACAGATTCTGCTCTTGGTGCAGCACTACTAACTGATAAGTAGGGAGATGGAATAAAAAGGATAAATTTATGTAGTACATAAAATTGAGCTGAAGTACATGCCTGTAATAATTTTGGAGGACAGAATCAGAATTTAAAATAGAAAGTTGGACCTTTGTACAATTTAAATTAATCTAGTCCAATTTAAAAGAAGCCTAATCTAATTTTAAACCAGAAAATAATTGGCAAACAGCAGCCCAAGAGTAGTCGATCTCAATCAGGTAATGACTGCTTCTCACATCCTACTGCTGTGTAACCCCTAGTAGATTTTTCATCACACATCACTGCAAACAAACATAGGACGGTTTTGGAAAAAAAAAATTAGAAAAAAATTCTGAAATCTGGTAGCTCAAGTACCCTGCAGCATTTTGGCTGACTTTGGACACAGCAGCTCAAGGACTGCCCAGGCTGGACAGCTCCAGCAAGACCAACCAAAATAATAAAGGTGTAAAAACACAAAACAGAAATGGAAGGTGTGCAAGGGGAAAAGCAAAGTATTTGTTTATTCAACAAATAATGCTTTTAGAGACCCATAAGTCATTCAATATCCAAAGGAGTCAGATGACTTGTTGGGAACAAAATGTTCAAATGTGCAAATGTTCAAATGTTAAAATGTTACCACAGGCAAATCACAAAAGGCCATCTCTGTAAGTTTTAGGATACGCTCTGCCATAGATCCTTAACTGAGTATTGGAAAAGGAGCTGGGTATGATGGGCTCTTGAGATCATCTCCCCTGTAAGCAGAAAAATCCCTTTGGGCTGAATGCTGACAAATCCTGGTTTTGTAGCTTGGCACTCATCCCGTGGCATTGTGACACATCAGCCAAAGCCACAAAAGCCACTGTAAGAAAAGACCCTTCAGCTACTAATTACAGGCATAAAAGGGAAAGAAATAAGCAAAAAATGGGCAGTGCCATGTCACTATTACTGTTCCCACCAGCTGCCCCTTCCCTCCTGAAGCACTGGCTGTTTCAGCTGCCTCCACACACATGTTCCTACCCAGACCCATCACATTCTGTATCAGATGTCCCCACCCAGCAGTCTCTGAGGGGACAATTAGCCAGGGCCTCCTCGCCAGAACAGCTGCCATAAATGAGCAAGCCAGACAGCATTATTTCTGTAGAATCATGCACAGAGAAAATTGCACTTCTTCTGAAACATTCCAGTAACTATTCCTCATAAACCCATTATTTCTCCTTTGTCCAAACCACATGGAACAAATGGAAAAGTAGCTAAACAAAACTTTATTTGCCTTTGCTGTTTTCTGCTACAGTGCATTACTGCATGCCTCCTCCAAATTTTGCTCCTTCCAGGAGGAAGGAATATTGCAAAAGAGAAAATTATGGCTGTCATAACTGGTTGCTCCAGTGGTGTTTCCAAACAACAAACAAGCACAATTGCATTTTCCTTCAAATCAAAGCCATATACCCTTGAATTTAGCAAATTTTTGATGAAAATTTTTGTTTTCCTATATTTCTATGTGACAGCCAGAGAAGTCACCTTTCACCTTGTGCACTGAGACAGTGCCCTCCTTTAACCTCACTACAAACATAGGGAAGCACATAATGAGGGAATGCAGCTTGGACTGTGGACGTTGAAATGGGGTTCTAGCTCTCTGTTGAAAAAACAGCTCATTCAGACAATTATGCTGAATTTAAATCCTTGCTATTTCCTGTTATTATGGCAGCTGAATGTCTTTCCATTCAATGTATCTAAAGTCTTTCAGGACAAGTAAGAAACCAATACCCAGCCTAAGAAGCACTCTTTTCTGAAAGGAACAAAGCCTAATAACTAAAATCTACACTCCATTTTGTATTCCCCACTCTCTCTAACCTATCTCTGCTTTCTCTTAACTAAAGTAGTAATATCTTGTCCCATTAGCTTTCCAGATGCTGCTGATGAAAATAAACCTCATCTACTGAGATTTATTCACCTTTCTTGCCTCTAATAATTCTGCTTTGGCCACTTGGACTGGTGTTAGCTTTTCCCCATTTAGGCACTAGGAAATATATTTGCTCCTGGTGCTATTTCCTGTATCAGGGTTTCCACCATTCAGTTTCAGGAAACAGACCACTCTGTTGGAAGTGAATAATCCATTTTTACCTAGAGAAAAAGTTTCATGTAACAGCTACTTATTCTACACATCTTTTGGGACACAAAAGGAAATGTGTTTTTTTAGACACAATTCAGCATTCCATATTTCTTTTTCAAGGCATCATGATTTTTATAACTTTAAAATCCAAGGAACAGCAAGATACTTTTAGATAGAGATCACACAAGACCTCTGACATGCTGAGCATTTATCATGCTTAGCTGTAACACAGGCATTAGAATGGGTTCTCCCTTTCTTCAATATTTGTAGTTGCCCAATGGCAACAATATTCCTACTTCTTACAGCCTTTAAATATTGCTGTAAAAGCTGTTTTAGCCCTAATATCACACAAATCTTTGGTAGAAACCATAAAAATATTAACACTGTGCTGACATATACTAATTTCTTCTTTAACTTGACTTTCCCTTAAAAAAAAGTTCCATCTAAACATTATTGTTTATATCATTTCATATCCTTATGCAACGATTGCCACATTCTTACCCCACCTTTGAGTGTAGCACACTTAGAAAAAAAAAAATGGTTTTAAACACAATCAAAGAATGTATTTTTCTTCCAATACTGCACTTCAAATTTCCAGTGCTGTAGTTGTAACTCTTCAAATATTCAAGGTACTTTATACCATTTAATTCAATTTATTTCTAGGGCCAGAAAGGGGAAATAGAAGAAAATAACTGAACTTTGGAGTACTATTAAATGCTTTATTTAAGTATTTGGTGTGATGTACTATCATAGAGAGTGGTTTCAGCTTTAAGTAATCTCAAAACTCATCCATTTCATATTGTAAATCAGAAAACAGGACAGGTATATCAATATTATTTTCCTGGTAGGAATACAATGGGTAACCTCACTTCATGAGTATTAAGTATTAGTTGAAGAGTAGATATGTGACGAAACAACACAAACTCACACAAACACACACAGAGTAAGTGAGAGGAAAATGCACCTGCAAGCCCCTACCTGTACTCCTGCAGGAGAACTTTGTTTTCTCATCACACACCCTGAGGGTTCCATTGCAGCCCTTCTCATCGCTGCCATCCTCGCAGTCCTTCTCTCCATCGCAGCGCCACAGCTCAGGGACACAGCTCCCGTCAGGGCTGCACTGAAATTCCCTCCCACTGCACCTTCCAGGAGAGGGAGTTTCTTAGAAAAATAAGAATTACATTGAAGAATTTGCTCGTGTGAGTCATTTTTTATCATTCCAAGTCTACACAGGCTTAGAATCCTCTTCCTAACCCAAGCCAAAATCTGAGTTCTCAAGTATAACAGTCAAAATGCCTTATTCCATCCTATAACTCATCACTCCGACATAAGCTTCAGACAAACTCTTTCTTACCTCCTAACTCCCTTCACTGCCCCCTCCAGCACATGCTCAATACTGATTTTTATTTCTTTTTTCACATCTGTCAGACAGGAAGGAGTTGGGAGGTACAAGGAGGAGGAAAAAGGTCGATGAAGTCTCCCTGGTGTTTCATAAACCCTGTGCTTAATCCTCAAGCTGCTTTCCCTCATCCTTCCTCCTTCTCCTTTTTTACCCAACAAGGTCCATCTCCTAATGCACAGAACCTGAGAGGTCCCACCTGTGCCCTGACACCTGCTGGTTTGTGCTATCACAGCACTGCAGGAGCAGCTGGAGCTGCTCCAAACCCCACGGCAAAGGGGCTTCACTCAGCGCAGCCCTGGAATCAGTGCTGACTGCTTCAAACAATAATTACTGGGAGGTTTTAATTATTCATCACATACATCATTCTCTAAGCATTTTCTAGCTTATGGCCATTTCAATTTTATTCTTGCTTTTCTTTTCCCAAGCTATTACAACTGTATTTCTATTATTTAAGAACGTACTAACGACAATTGCATGAACTTTAAAGTAATGGCATACTTATACTTCCCTGCTTGTTCCAAGAAGCATTATTTGAATCAATTCTTATAGCACTGTTTATAAATATACATTTTATTTTATTTAACATTGCTTTGTTGGGTTTTTTCCTTACATAATCAACATTCTTGTATTCTATTGTAAAAGGTTAGAGCAAGGCTTTCAGTTTAAAATGGAAATGAACAGGGGTAAAAGTGGGTTGTTCAGTTCTGGACTGATCATTTTGATAGAAATAGATAAAAAATTACTTTTGTGAATATATAAAATTAATCTGACATTCTGATAATTAATGTATCTGTATGAGGGATCCAACTAAATTTAAAATATAAAGTTATGGAAAGGGACCAATAACATTGTGTGCAATTATTTTGTTGCAGAAAAAACATTAAGAGGAAAATATGAGAGATATTCCCTCATCCTAATAAATACAATGTATAGCATTTAAATAGGGCTGAAGTTTGTTAAAATGCTTTTATGTTAAAAAAACCCACAAACTCAAAGACTTGCATCACACAAAAAATGAGAGTATTACTGTTCTACTGCATGAGAAAAGCCAGAAAATATCAATAATAACATAAAGAATGCCTCTGTCTCTTCACCGAGACAGCATGCATCTCTGCAATAAGACAAACACCACATCTAGCAAAATTCCCTGACGTAAAACTGTAAAACTTATCTCTCTGTAATACCTGTTCTGTTTTCAAATGTATTCCTCTTCATGACACACTTCTGTGTTATCCCACTGCACTTGACATATTTCCCATTCCAGCCTTTACCAAGGTTAAAAGCATCTCCTCTTTTCCCATTGGCTGGAGGTCAGGTATTTATAACAAATTATTCTCTGTATTAAAAACTTGGGGGAAAAAAAAAATCTAACCTTCCCTGCTGCAGTTTGTTTTGGTTTCATCACTGAAATCTCCACAGTCATTGTCACCATCACAGGCCCAGTGCCCTGGGATACATCTGCCATTCTGACACCTGAACTGATCAGCAGAGCACGAGTGAACGCAGCCCAGCTCGTCACTGCCGTCACCGCAGTCATCATCTGCAAACAGCATTTTACAATATTTTAAAATATAAAAGTTCTGAATGAAATAGGCAAGGAGGGAAAATAATTTTGAAAAAGGCAAAAAGATAAAACCAAATCCAGTAAATAAAGTAGTATGTTTTCTGCCCACAGGCATCAAATCATTGCTAATGCTCATAATACTTTAAATATTATTTACCAACAGCACTCCAATGTAGCATTTTGGATAGTCTAACCCCTTACTCAGTTATTCAATCAGAGACACCAGCAAGCATGAGAAGCCTGTAGATTTTCTTAATTTCTTTAACTGTGTATGACAACACAGGCTTTCAAACACGGTTGGTTTACTTTATTCTCTGTGATAACCTAAGATAGTTAATCACAGACACAAACAGCTTCATATAAACCAAAATGAAAACCTGACAAATTTCTTTCCAGTGCTATTAAACTTTGTTTCCATGTGCTTACAAGAGTGCAAAGTGGAGAAAGCACATAAATAATCATGGACTGCAGTTTCTCATTACTCTAATGTTGCAGTCATTACAACAGTCTTAAGGCAATTCCCGTAATTTGATTGTGGCCATCAAGGGAGGAAGGAGATAAATATGTTAGGTACACTCTAAAGGGTCTCCATGCACAGAAATTCATCAGCACACTGTGATAATTTCGGGAATTTGTCCATTTACAGCTAAAAATTCCTGTCAGACAAATAAAATTATAGAAACACCAAATGCTTTGGACCAACCCAATGTTATTAGGATTGGAACAACATCACTCCCACACCACAAGCTCTGAGAGGAGATTCATTTTAACATTCAAACATGTACTCTTCCAGCCAAAAGAACTAAATACATTATAAAGTTTTGCTGGCCTCCACTCTCAAGAATGCTATTTATTTAACTGAACTTGTCCACAAAAAGCAAAACATCAGATATATTGGTCACCGAAATCATGTTGTTTTCAAAGAACAGAAAACACTTCCATAAGCAATAGCTTTGCTTTCTTTTTTTTTTTTTTTTTTTAGCAATGAATCATCATACTTCATTCTACATAATATAGTATTTGTACCCGTTACAACATCCAATGCCTCATTCCTTATCTGAACCTTCAGTGTTGCTGATTTCTAGGTCAGGTCAGTAATTCTAAAATGCTTTATTTATTCTCTGACCACTTACAAGCCAAGCTGACAAAATGAGTCTCAGAAAAAAAGAACATCAAAGCAGTATTTATGTGATATCCCTCATATTCATTTCAGATATGGAGGACTTGATACTTGCCTGAATCACAGAGCCATTTGCTGCTAATGCATCTTCCATTTCTGCAGATAAACTGAGTTAGTGGCTCACATGTTGGGAATTCTGTGAAAGCGTTCAAAAAGAAATAAAAACTTTTTAACATAATTTAATATTACTCTTCAGTAATATTCTGTCACGTTCCTGTATGCATAAATTACACAAGTGTGCTGTAGCAAACATTTGCACCTTCCAGGTATTGAATCTGGAGAGGTGAAAAAGGTGAGACACCAAAAAGAAAAATAAAATGGCTTCAAACTGTAAATACTGTCCAAACCCTACTTTTCATCAACATGAAATTCATTCCTCTGTGATGAATGGTCTGGTCCTATATTCCCATCAGGCCAAGGCTGGTTTTCCCACTATGCCAATATTTAAGACTATAGCTTGATGACTGACACAAACTCTATTTTCCATGTGCTTATTTACAGAAGGGTTCTCCAACTGCAACAGCACTGCCAGGAAGAGACAGGAAATGGAGCACTATAAAATGGGAAGGTTAAGTACCAAGCTAAAGAACAGCTGAGAAATAAAGTTACCCTACACTGGGATAATAAAATACAAGATTAAAATGTCAGCCTTCACAAGCAATTCCTCCCATCATTCCAGTAAAGCAGTAGAAATCTGAGACAATATTATTCACAAAGAATTATCTGTACTGAACACAAATTTGTGTTTCTATAGCTATCAAATATGCCTGTGAATACAGTAACTTAAATATAGTTTGAATTTTTTCAGACTTTTCTTCTAAAGCCAATGACATAAGTAGATGTGTGAATTTATTATTAACCTGCTAAACACTCTAAGAAATACTGAAGAGGTTTTTCTAAATTTTTAAAACATGCCACATAAATATAAAACTCTCAGGACGAAAACTGAAATCACTTTGATTTTACTGAACCTCACAAAGTTTTGGCTCAAAAAGCGTCACATTCTGATGAAGCACTAAACCAAACCAGCTTCATCTAATAATAGATTTAAAATGAAATAATTTTTATTTTAAAATTACATAGAGAACACCAAGAACTTGAACAGAAGTGATTATCCTGCTTCAAATATGAAAAGGGTAAAAAAAAACCAGCTACCATTGATGACAGCTGGTTATTGATGATAACTAACACTTTGTCAGTTACTTCTAGAAAGTTCTTGCTTTTTTTGTTTGGGTGGTTTTGGGTTTTGTTTGTTTGTTTGGGGTTTGTTATTTTTATTCATGTAAAGACTACATTTTTTGCCCCATGCCTGCATGTGCCAGTTTGGATGGAGCTCTGGCCTGGTGGGAAGTGTCCCTGCCCATGGAGGGGGATGGAACAAAGTGGTCTTTGAGGTTCTTTCCAAACCAAAGCACCCTGTGCTTCTACACTGCAATACATCACGTTCTGTGATTCTGCACCTGCAGACAGCTCATTGACCCTCGTGCTCTCAGACTCACAGCAGTCACCAGTGCCCTGCAAAACAAGTGACTATTAAAATCCTTAATTGTTTGGAAGCAGCTGATTAGAGAGAGCACACTCCTCTCTGCAGTATCTCACCAAAGCAACAGTCAGCACAGCTGCTGATACTCTCTCATGATAGAACCAAGATTTTTATTTTTTTTCCCTGAAAAATACAAGATCAAATATTCTTCTGTTGAGGCTTGAAACAGGCTGATTTTATTGACATCTAGAATATGCTGAGGGGGCCCATTGGAGAGGTATGTGGCAGAGATAAATATAATTTTTGAGGGTGACAGCATTTGATAATGGGCTGTAAATTAAAAAAGTCTTGATTGATCTGCATATTTGGTATTGTAGTTGAAAACTCATTAAATAGAAAATGCTGCATTTGCTTTGGGTTTATTTATCAACCAAACAAAGTCTATTGGCCATTTCAGAAATAGTATTATTTCATTTGACAAAAGATCACTTTATGTTTTATATGTAAGTGAAGAATTTACCTTTCGCCCCAAAAAACAAAAATCCACTTACCACAGGATGTCATTTCATCAGTTCCATCTCCACAGTCATCCTCCCTGTCACACAGCCACGACGTTGGGATGCACCGTCCGTTCCCGCAAGAAAACTGATTAACCTGACAAGTTCTTGCTGTCAAGACAAAGCACTCCAAAAATACAAGGGAAATGGACTAGATCCATTGGGTCTCTTGGTGGGTGCCTGATTTTAGAAGCTGCAGGGCTGGAGGGCACCTCCTGGCCTGCTGCACCTTTCCCTGCTCTGACTAAACATCATTCACCTCCTTTGATTCCAGAGAAAACTGAGGTCATCTGCAGAGCCCTGTTCTACCTCTGCTGTGTGGAATTATTAGTGGTTTCTTCCTCGTAAAATAACATGAAACTCTAGATGTAACTGTGCAAAGCTAGGTGGTAAAAAAATAATTAATATGCACTAATGCTTGAAGTAAACAAAAATCAGGACATAAAAATGTCTGATTATTAACAAATATTAATAGGAATATTAGTATTCCTATTAATAGGAATATCCAAGGAATATTAACAACCTGTTTTCCACACCACGAACAATGATCTTGTGAATTTTGTATTTACACAGGAAAATGGGAATTAGCCTGTGTGTGATGTGCCTGGCCTCACTGCTCTTAGAATCCTTGCCTTTGTAAACACTTAACTGCAATCATCCATTAAAGGAATCAATGCATGTCTTTCACCTGAAGAAATAAGGATCATTAAAAGAATTTGTGCTATGTAGCTACAGAAATTACTTTGAAAGTAATGAATTGCAAAATGAATTGTTAAATGTCACTGAAAAGCTAACATAGAAAACTGTCACTATGTATAATTTTGTTTATTTAAAATTTGAACCCATAAAAATGCCAGATAGCAACACAGATTTTGATTCAAAATTTAAGCTTTTAGAATTCACCTGCATGATATTCTACACTTTAAAAAATGGCTGATATGTCCAAGACCCCAGTGACTGAAATAATATCTCTTCATTTATTATTTTCAGCTACCATTTTCCTTTTTGTTCAGAGAAGTAGCCCAAAACACAAAAAAGGATTCTAAGTTTAAAATATTTCAAAGTAATTTTTTAACCATTAACTGTGTTTGCCACTGCAGGAATAAATTGGGAAAAAAAAAAACAAGAATACAAAATTTGATCCATTGCCAACTGACACAGGGTTAAAAAAATGGTCTTCAAATTAGACTCTCACCCTACAAGCAAACAGTTGGATATCAAAGAATATCAAGGCAGTAAGGCAACAGGGAATATTTTAATACACAGTGTGTGTTGTCTTGCAGTGCACTTCAGTTCAAAACACTCATCAGCTTATTGATGGATGGCATGTTGCATATTTGAGATTTAATGCTTGTTTAGAGTACTCTGACAACGAGCACTAAACATCACTTCCACACAAGCAAAGGACAGATTTGGGAATTCCATGATTTACTACAGTGGAATCACTAAACAATCTTCATCTTGTTATTTGCTTAAAAACCCCACTCACCAGTTAATAACTCAGAAATGAGAAGAATTTCAAGGCACCGAGTGGAAACTGAATAACTAATTATGCAAAAACTAAATCACCATTAAATAAAATTTACTGGTGATGTGGCACCCATCACGGCACATTAATTAAAAAAGTTCTAACTGCCAGAAAAGATTTGTACCTCAGAGTTTGTACCTGAGCATTGCTTTGACAGTCAACCCATATGGAGAGATTAAAAACTGAATAACTTTGGAAAGCACAGCAAAGCACATGGATTAAGTAAAATATAATTTGCATTCCAGCCTCAGTGGTATCAAAATCTGAATTCATTTAAAATGTCAATAATCAGATTAAAAGTAGCAGCTTGGTTCAGTTCAGTTCAAATCAGTCCTGAACTATTCATGGAACTGAAGTTAGAGAACCTGTTTGCACAACCAAGTAAAATTTTTACCTGCACAAGTTTTATTTGATTCGTCTTCGTTATTACCACAATCATTAGCTCCGTCACAGAGCCACCTCTTGGGAATGCAGCGATTATTCTGGCACTTAAACTGATCATCAGGACAGCTGTGATTGACTGTGGAGAAAAAAAAGAGAGGGTTTTTTTCCCCTAAGAAGATAACCTGAGAAAAACAGCTGTGACATCTGTGAAAAGAACACATTAAATGCTGTTCCCAGTGATGCAGCTAGTGTGTTATCTTGTATGTATAACTACCATGACATAAAGATTGTTCAGCAAACCAACCAACTACAAACATTGCAGTGCTTCAATCGTAAATTAAATAATATATAATAAAGGTGCCAATATGGGGATCCTCTTCTATTAGGTGATAAAAGGTAGCAGCATTTTATGGAGTTGTTTCCTTAAAGAAACACATTCTTAATCACATTTTGGGCAGTGTGATGAGGTTTGCAAACTAAAGTGCATATAAACAAAGGAAAACACCAAGGGGAACAGCTGCAAGCTGCTAAGTGCAGATCCAAAATATGATACCACAGTGAGCAGGGATTTGGGCAGGTCATAAAATGCTTCTAAAATGAGGCACATTACTGTCAATGGCCACATATAGATCTGCTGTTTACTCACCATGAAATTGTAGGTGTCAAAAAGTGAAATATGCAACACAGTGTAAAACTAACAGAAAAAAAATCTGGTGTTCAGGAGTGAACACGGTATCTCTCAAACATGTTTTTGCTGGCTACCAATTCTCAAGGAAAGGATGAAGCTGAATGCACAGGATTTATGTAAATACTATTGGCCTGCTCTTGCAACTGTATTAAGTGTTTATGTTCTGCTTCTTTCATGCTAATAAAATCTATTATTAGCAGATCTTGCTCATCTCGATCTAGACAAGAACAGCAAACTGCACACAGCTCCAAAGGCTGGGTTAAAAATAATCTCCAGCTATTTTTCACCTACTCAGCCATCCACAGGCTCTTTTTTAAAGTTTAACATACATCTGGAAACAAAGGGTATTTAAAATGAAAGGATGTCTTGCAGGCTTATCCTTGACATTTCAGTAGCTTTTATCTTTGACCTTTCTGCCTATTCTTGCAATTGAAGACGACACAGAGCGAGGGTGATATCAATAGCACACGAACCCTGTTCTGTGTGCAGGGTGCAGAAGCACAGGAAGCACAGATTAATTAATAACCTCAGCAGAAAGGTGTCCCAAATATCCCACTTCCAAAGTTTGCAATGTGACTGGAGAACAAAACTGGGAGAATCCAAGTAATAAAATCACAAGTTGCAGAATTATTAATTTGACTTCAATACGTCATAGATACTGCTTTAAATGGTTGTTAAGCTTTTGCTCATATTATATATTTAGTAACGTGTATTCTACTCATAATTGCAAATATTTCAAACTCATAAAGAACTATTGGAGTTACTATGGCAACTGCTGAGAAGAGATCAATGTTATCACACTGGCCATGTAAACTATAGATCACGTTCAGGTTATTATTTCATTTATATTTGTATAAATCCTCAGAGAATTGCAAGCTTTGATCAAGGACCTGCTCTTTCTCACACTAATTTAAAAGACAATCAAGTCAAATCTGCTCAAAGATTTTCCTTCTCACTCTCTTTATTAGCTGAGCTCCTTAATTTAAGTGCAGGAAATGCTGGTTTCAAAACAAAATGAGAGTAAGCACTACAGTTCAGAACTAGGAAAATATATTTAAAAATATTACTGAAATCAGCAATGGCTACCACCTGGAGCTACCAAAATCCATAAACACTGTAAAAAAGAAAAAAAAAAAAAAACACAATGAAAGAAAACAATCCAAAACTGGCCATTTAACAGCCATATGGCAAAAGGTCTGGGCATTACAGAGGGCCAGAAGATCAGTTTTACCAGCAGAATCAGCCCGTGTGAAGCAGGCAAGATTTACCCAAGGGTGAATAAACAATCACAGTTCACAAACGCATTCTGTCAGCCTAACCAGCTTCACAAAGGCCTCAGCAGAAATACACATGTCCAGTTTTAGACATCCAAACCCTAAAATCACTTCAGAAAAGAGCAATGAAGTCTAAAAAAAATCTGCCATAATTCACTAGGAAAAAAAACAAAAAAAAACCAAACAAACCAACAAAGCACAACAACAAAAAACTAACAAAACCCCACACAGTTTAGAGTTGTTTGGTCTCAAAGAGATAAGAAAGAGAGACTATGAAAAGGGTTTTCAGCCTCAACGATACTGCAGAGCAGAAGAGTGTTCATGTCTACAACTGATTGGGAGAAGTATTGTACTTTCATTTCAGTAAAGGAGATTTGGTTTAGAGAAATGATCTAAGGACAGAAATAGAAAGCTTTGTGACAAACAGAGCAAGGAAGAGGATTCTCAGCGCTGCAACACTTAATTTTAAAGCAGGCTACTTAAGAATCTTCCAGAAATGACACGAGACATAATTGGTATGTTTTCTATTATTTTTCATTTCAACAGTGGAACTCCTCTACAGCTACAAAATATATCTCTTGTAAAACCATAACTTTAAAGACAATATACATTAATACTCCAAGTCATGTAGGGATCTGAGTTTTGGTTTTGTTGCTGGTTTGGTTTTCTTGGGGGAGTTTTGTGGAGGAGGTGATTTGTTTACTTTGTTGGTTTGAATACTTGTGGGGGTTTTGGTTTTGTTTGCTTTTTTCCTTTTTTTCCTGAGGAGTTTTGGATTTTTTTTTTAAGAAATGCATTATACAATCTCAGAAATTTTCATGGCTGGAACGGACCTGCCAAAATCCCCTGGTGTAATCCCCTACTTGAGCAGGGCCAGATAGAACAGGTTTTTCACAACCATGTCCGTAGAAATTTCAAGCATCTCCACAGACAGAAACTCCACAACCAGTTTGGGCAATCTATTCCAGTGTCTGACAGTAAAATGTGTTATCTTTCAGATGTTCAGATAAAATTAATGCTTTTCATTTTGTGCCCATTACCTCTTGTCCTGCTGGTGACATTACTAAGAAGAGCCTGGCTCCTTTTTTCCACTCCCTCCCATCAATTGTTATACTGTGACCCACGTAAAAAATAATGGAAAACAAAGCAAAAACCACCAATATTTAAAGAATCAGGAATGACAATACCAACCCCAAAAGATGACTGCTGTGGCACTGTGCTATGCAGCGAGTGCACCAGCGAGATTTGAAAGGGCTGCCATTCCTGCATGCAGGAAAAGAAGGAAATGACAGATTTGCAGGAACGGCTGCAGGGTGATTGGGTGATTGCTTTAGTCTGGCTGCACAGTTTGGTTTGCAATCCTTGAAGCTGAGCATGGGTTGTGGATGAAAGGCGAGTGCCTACGTACAGCAGATCTCCGAGTGCTCGTCGCTGCCGTCCAGGCAGTCGTCGTCGCCGTCGCAGCGCCAGCGCTCCTGGATGCAGCGCTTGTTGCTGCACTGGAACTGCTCCGCCTTGCACAGCTGGGGCAGCACTTCTCCCTCTTTAACTGGGGAAAACATCCAACAAGAACATCTCTTTATCTGCTTGGTACAGCCAGAATGCAATACTGCCCCTACATAAATACATATCACAGAACTCACAGAATCACCAGGTTGGAAGAGACCTTCAAGATCATCGAGTCCAACCCAGTCCCAGCACCTCAACTAAACCCTGGCACCCAGTGCCACATCCA
This sequence comes from Chlorospingus semifuscus, assembly GCA_035048045.1. Taxonomy (NCBI): domain Eukaryota; kingdom Metazoa; phylum Chordata; class Aves; order Passeriformes; family Passerellidae; genus Chlorospingus; species Chlorospingus semifuscus. The sequence continues at coordinate 4,967,422 of JAWWMS010000287.1, read as the reverse complement.
GGCTTTGTTAAACACACCCAGGGATGGGGACTCTACCACCTCCCGAAGCAGCCACTCCAGAACTTTATCACTCTTTCAATAAAAAAACCTTTTTCTTAATATCCAACCTATATTTCCCTTGATCCAGCTTAAGACTGTGTCCTCTGGTTCTGTCAGTGCTGCCTGAAGAAAGAGCCCAGCCCCAGCTGAGCACAGCCGCAGAGAATGATAAGGTCAGCCCTGAGTCTCCTTTTCTCCTGGCTAAACACCCCCAGGTCCCTCAGTCATTCCTCACAGGGTTTGTGCTCCCAGCCCCTCTCCAGCCCTATTGCCTTCTCTGGATGTTCTCAAGCATCTCTACATCCTTCCCAAACTGAGGGAAATATCAATTCTTGTTCTTGCACTTCAGAGCACTTGTATCTAAACTCAGCACATCTGAGGTAATTCCACCTGAAGCCTGTAGTGGCACACATATCGAAGTGTGTGGTTGAAAGAATGAACATTTCATAAATGGAAAAACTCTGAACAGAATGGCACTCAAACTGGTTTTTGAATTGGTGTTTCAATTACAGTGTAAAGTATCAGTTTAAATATTGCAATACCTCATCAAAAGTAAACAGGAAGTATTCTGACAGACATATTGGCCAAATTCTGGTGCACATTTAGGGATAGGAAATTATTACTAAAAAGTTGATTCTTGTATCCAAGCAACAACTCAAACAGCTGCATTATGCAGTGGTACAGACTCGGCAGAGAAGAAAGGATAAAATTCTGCCGGGGTAGAGTTAAGTAGCAAGCTAGAAGCTTATTAATAAATCCAGGCAGATGTTCTCCTCCATATCAGGTTCAGAATGCTTCATGTGTAAATGGCACACATGAATCCAGGACCCTCTGAGCAATACCAGAATCCTTGGAAAGAGCCAGGCAGTGATGTGTGTTGGGAAAAATCCAGGAAACCTGCCCCATTCCAATCTCAAAGTCTCTAACCTTTCTTCCTAATGCCTATATCCCATCTTACCAGTGAGGAGTCCCCATTCCAGTTACTTCTGCTAAAAAGAAAAAGAGCTTTTTTATAAAGAAAAGTGATGGCTCTGCCTGGTCATTGCAGGCTCCATAATGTTCATCATTTTAGGAAATAATCCTTATGCTTTGCTCATCTCTACTAAGGTTATTGCTGGAGACTTATGTAAAACGTTACAATTAATTTCAAGAAATACATCAATGAGACTTAAAAAAAGCAGAGAAAATTTTTAGAAAGATAAAACAAGTCTAAAAGTTTTAAAGAAGAGATACCTGTAGTACCTGGCATATTATTATTTTAATTGAAATCCCCATCTTTTATTAGAACAACTTTTATCATTGTTTTAATGAAGATATATAAAGATGAAAGACAGCAACATTTACACAGTCTGTGTAAGAATCTATCATACATAAATACATCTGCTTGATGTGCTTTATGAACAGTTTCATCATGAACATTTCAATGTCAGATTTCTGTTTGAGATACTTAGAATAATCTGAAAACTGTTCATATATATTTTATTTTATAATTATATGGATCCATTTATGATATTTTTTAAATATTTCAGTGAACTATTTAAATGTTTTATCATATCAGATATACTGAAATATTTTCCAATGCATTTTATCCTTAAATAGTATACTTAATATTCTGTTTTCTTTGGAAAAGCTTTTATATTCTGTAAACTGTGAACTAGAATATTTATTCAAGCAATATTTCTTTGTCTTATAGACCCTCTAGGAGGCCACACTTTCTGGTTTTATTTTCGTGTCTGACTTGATCCCTTAACAGCAGCATCAACTCAGATATTCTGTAATAAACTTACTCATGCAGGTTGTACTGTTTTCCTCCAAAAGCTGATTATCAGCACAGGCACAAACTCTGCCTCCAGGAATGGCCAAACAAAGAGTGCTGCAGCCTCCATTATTAACACGACAGGCATTATCACCTGGGAAAAGAAATAAAAAGCAACTTTAACAGCCATGCTAGGACTAAACAATGGAGTTTTTAGTTGCCTTTTGTTTTTCTTTAGCAAAAGAAACAAATGAAGAATTTTTAGCAATTACTTTCCTCTTGTGTTAGGAGCACATTACTCTCACATATTTTGGTTACTGTGGGTTATAATATTTAAAGATAATTAGTTAAAGATCACAAAATAATAATAATAGCAGTAATAATAATAATAAATTAATAAAAATATAATAATAATAATAATAATAATAATAATAATAATAATAATAATAATAATAATACCACCACAAAAACCTGCACCACCAGGTCACAGCATTTTATCTGCCTGTTTTATGAAAGGAACAAATACCGCAAAATATTTGGCACAGCTACATGCACGCAGTGGCCTCAACGAATCAAACAGCAGATAAAGGAATGTTCTGAAGTTAATTGGCATCTGTACACATTAAAACAATGTGGCTACAAATGCAGATTAGGAAAAAAAGACAGAAAACAAAAGGATAAAGAGATTTATGGCAGATAGAACACAGGCAAATATTCCACTACTCTTTTCTGAGCACATCTGCCATTGCTGCGCTTTGCTTTTCCGTGTTGTTATTTTTCCTGCCCCAAGCTGCTCCCATGAAAACACTGACAGCTGTCAGGTGTTTTACCATCCACCCTCACCTCCTCATTCCTGAGGCAACCAGACTTCAGTCACTGAGAGCCCACAAATGTCCCAGTTTCTGTTTGTGTCACTTCGGTCACGACCTTTGCTTAGATCTGCACTGCTGGGACACCCAGCTTCCCATGAGCAAAGCTCTGCTGATTTCAGGTGCTGGTGAGAAGTGATTATGATCAAGCAAGACAGAAAACTTCATGTCTACTAAACCTTTAAATTAAAACTTTTTTTTTTTTTTCATTTTCTTGTTCTAGTAAAAAGCAGTTCCTCCTTCTAAAGCTGTAGAAAACATTTATCAGCTTGCTGGCCTCAACCAGACTCCCTACAATTCCCTCTCCTCAAAGCTCCTGACTGCACTTTTCACAGAAAATATAATATTAAGTTCTCATGGAGCTATGAACATGGATATTAAAGTGTCCCATCAGAGTCAGTCCTGCAGGTGCAGGGAAATCTCTTTAAATTATCAGATGAACATCAATCAATGAAGAAATAATTTAAGATTTTGAAAATTTTTATATTTTAAGATGCACCTTAATATGTCTTACAATATTGAGCGGTGTTTAATAACCTTTTTCTATACTTTTTCTGATCCACCATACACAGCATTTCTTAGAAGAAAACGCATCAACAGTCCATTAAGGACCCAGTGAACTTTTAAATAAAATTGTGCAAAATGATTAATAGAGAATGATGTGAAAGGCCATTGTGGTATTTGTACTTTCAGTGGACAGGGTGTGAGTGAGATGACAAGAACACAGCTCTATAACCAGGGAAAATGGGAATTCTCTGAGAAGTCTGAGGGCTTGATCACAGTTTTAGAAAGAGCTTAGACTGGACACTCAATACACATTATTAGATCCTGACTTCAAGTCTGAGACTATGATTAAACCACTAAAATAATCAACTGTTACAGCTATGTTCACCAAAAGTGAAATATTATGAACAAAACATCAAAAAAACTAAGAAATGTATTTGAGTCTAAATTTTGGAAAACCTCAGGTAAAATAAAGTCTCAGAAAAAGTAACCTTGAAAGTCTCTCCATCTGTACAGGGCCATCACTGTACACATCAAAGGATGTCAGTAACACAAAGATTTAAAAAGTTCTCAGAAGCTGCCAAATAAACAAACCAAAATACAATCTTCAAAAGTGACTCCAAAATTACATGGCACAAGTCAAAACATTTGCAATGATTTAATTAAAGCATGTACATGAGTTTGTCACCTCACTAAAAGAGAATAAACCTACAGAATAAAAGACTATTTCAGCCAAATATAGAAAACACATGATGATTCTGAAGCCCAATGAAAGCTGAAAATAAATATATAAAAATTAAATCACTAGATCAAAGTCAAATGGTCCATCTTGAAGATGAAAAGTTCCTACTTAACCTCATAATTGGGATGACAAACTCCTGCACAGTGGGTTATGTGCTAGGTAAAGTGATAAAAGAGGGGATGATGACAAGGAAAAGAGAAGTAACAAGAGTTAAAGCAAAAAGATCCAAGATAAAAAGGTTTACAAAGTGCAGTCTTCAACCTGAAGGTGCAATGAGACCTTCAGTCCCATCAGTCTTGCTGAAGAGACTCCTAGGCTTAAATGTCTCCCAAAACACAGTTCAAGTAGGTTAAGCCTCTTTATTGAACAAGCTGTAGGACCTGTAAAACTATCAAGTATTTGAGGAATTAAATTTCCTCTACTACAATTCCTAACAGCTATTTTATATGGTTGTTCTTAAAGTAGTCCCAATCTTCTAAAATACTTTCTAAGCTATTATCATATTTTTCATATTTTGACAGCTTTTAAAACAGTTGTTGCCCTGTTGATTGCATGTGAATAATTTAGGCCAATTCCATTTTAATTAGGTAAAAAATTAGTCCAGAGCTAAACCAATTACAACAATGTAATTGCATTTCAGTCATCGTTCTCAAGGAAAAAAAAAAAAACAGAAACCATGCATATTTGTTTAATCTTTTCATTTAAGAAATACACTGAAGTATTTATTGCATTTGTAGCTTCATATGAACCTAACCTCAAGTAACGTAAAATTGGGCAAGCCCACTCTTAGGATCATCCTCCACGCATGAGGAGCAGCAGCCTGGTGCTCCAGCTCTTCTTTGCAATCTGAGGAGTTAAAACATTAGCTGATTTCAAAAGAGACTTCTTTAACTGCTGTAAATTCACTTACTCCTGAATTATTTACATGGGAGTAGCAATCCAGCCTTTCAAAGCAGTGGAAATACCTGCAGGGTCATATTCTGAGTGTAAATCCAACTCCTACGATTACTATGATTCACCTTCCCATATTTTATGATGCACAGAGATCCAAAGACTCAGCCTAAGAAAGGAAGATGAATTCTAGCCTCTGAAAGCAAGGAAAGGGAAAAAAAAACCCAAAAACCAACCAAAAACCATTCCTCCTCAAGGGGATCATGCCCCATGAGAGAGAGAAGTGAAAAACACCTCTCCTTGAGGAGCTCCCAAAAGCTTCATGTCCCTACCTAAAGCACAAAGCAAAACAGGATTGGAATAGTATCCTGGGAAAAAAAAAAACCTCCCTGAAAAATGCCAGTCTGAATTGAACCATGCCCAAATGAAATGACAGCTCCTGACTGTGTGACAAGACCAGCTTTTGTGACAATTCCTGCTTGTGTGAAAGACCAGCAGCATCAAAGCAGTCCCCTCCAAAGATCACAGCCAAAAGTTTCTGAGGTATGTGCATGTTACAGCATGTTATATCTTTAATATACAACTCGTCTATAAAGTGATTTTCTCTGTTCAACAATTCAGCCTTGAGCCTGCTCTTTTACAAGGAAAACATGCACACACACACACAAATAGTTTCTTTAAAAGAAATTTTTATGCTCCTTTGGGAGCAATGGCAAGATCAACCTCACTGAGCATGACAAAAAGGGAAGTTCCTAAAGGCTGCAGTTAGCTTACAAAATTCCAATTACAATTTCAAACAAAGAATATATTAACAAGCCAAATTCCCTCCCTTAAGACTTTAGCTCATTCAGCAAAACTGTCTAAGAGGCAATACTTTCTCTCTCTGGTGTCAGCTTATTTGGAAGCCAACAGCAACTGCATTAAATGTCCCTTTTTTCTGAAAAATAAAGGAATTTTCTGAGTACCAAATAAAGCAGCAGTCATATTGAAAGCAAACACTGCACCTTCTATTTGCAGGCACAGCGTTCTGAAATTTGGTCACCTTGAGGGTAGATTAGAGCCCAGATTTTGCCTTAAAAACACCAACCAAGCAAAACCCACAGTAAATACAACAAAATCCCCCAAAAAACTATACTTTTATATGTCTTTGAATGTCAGAGAGAGTCCCTGAAAAGCAGCTGTGGTAAGAGGAACACTGCTGCAGCAACCTTGACTTAGCACAGTGCTACACAGACCAGCTTGGGTTAGGGAAAGGAAATTTAGATGCTGCAGTATCAGAAAAGAGAAAATTTAGACAGTAAAAAAATAATCTTGTAAACAGTACTTTATCTATATTAATTACTGATGCTCATTTTTATGTTTGGTAACAGACCAAACAATCTGGTAATTAAAAATATGTTTTAACTAAAGTTGTTAATACTCAACAACTCATAAGAGCACTGCATGTAGGAAATGGAATTCAAAGTTTCCTTCAGTAAAACACATTTTTATCTTTACCTGTAGAGTAGCCATTGTATTTTCTAAATTCCATCCATGCAAACTTATGGTTTTTATCTCATTTCTCTACTGATACAAGTAGCAACAACTATGGATTTTTCCACTACTCTCAACTAACTACTTTTATCCTGTGCAGCATAGAGTGTTGATTGTAGACCAAGATGGGGGAGCAAATTAAAAAAAAAAGACAAAAAAATACAGGCAGGATCTATGATCTCATTTAAGAAAAGGTAAATGTAATCACATATTTTGTATCTATGAGCCAATGCAGATATGTTTCCCTCTGTAACTGATATTTGCACAGCATCTCTTGGTCACACAAGGAAAAAAGGGCAATAAAGGCAGAGTGAATGCACAGAAGGAATTCAGACAGGAATAATGCTCTGATTCACTTTTTAGTATTTATGAGATAATCAATTTCTACTTCAATGGACTGAAACTCTGGACTCTCTCATGCCACAACTCCTATTTGTTTTTCTATTTTTGTTCATCCACTCACCTCAAAATGCTTGGAAACTCTAAGGGAAAATGTTCTTTAATAACAAAACTCTGGAGAAACTGTATAAGTACCTTGCTGTTTGCGTGGATCATAAATCTGGAGCCCAAACAAAGGTGGCCTCTCACTTCTCAACAGTGTCACATTCCTTGTTACGAGATCCAACTGGAAAATTGACCCATTCATGTAATCTGTCCAGAATATGTAATTTCCATGGTGTGACAGTCCAAAAGGATGATTCAAATCTTTTCCATTGTAGACTACCTGCAATTAATTAGTGGTAGGTGAGCATCAGCAAGGTTAAAAGAATCTTTAATTTTTTAGAGATGGTAAAACAAGAAATAGGAAAACTGAGATCATTACTGTCCCAAACATAACAACCTATTGCAAGAAAATGAAATAAAGAGCGCAAAGCTCTTCTGTGCAGCAGAACCAATATCTAACTTGAAAAAAAAAAACTTATGTAAAGTTTATATATATATATACATATATATATATATCTATATATATACACATATAAAAATTTACTTTGAGTGGCCCCCATCAGAGAACACAGGAAGTGATGCAGTCTCTATCCCTGGGAGGATCTACCTTGTCTATTTCTAGACACAAACACAAGACAACAGGGAGGTAAAGACAACTAAAAAACTCTTTTGAGGTGGTTGACAAACATCATCCCCTTTTACCCTTTAAATTTTCTCATTGGGCTTGAAATCCTATAGTCAAAACTCCTCATCTCTGAACTGCTTTTGATCCAAATTCATCAATCAGTCAATAATCTGACAGCTATTAGTGGATTTAAGGACCTCCCTATCCCCCAAAATCTTTACAGTATTAAAGAATTATAGATGTGACTGATCCAGTTAAATTTTGACCAAAATAACCTATAATTAAATACAAATGATTAAACATCAAAAACAAGTGTCTTATAGTTATTTTCAGCTACATAAATTCAAGTAGTTAAGCATTTTTCTTACATTTCAGGATTATAGAAAACTTACTTTTCAAAAAAAAAAAACCATTCTGTGACACACTTCAAAACAAAACCTGTAGACATGTGTTTCTTATTATTCACCAGTCACTAATTTCATGAAGCAGATGGTAAAACTTCCCCAAATTATCAGACTACAGTTTGAGCCTTAACCATTGTCAAAGTCTCTTATTCTGTGTTTGTTGCTTCTACAAACCCACACAGAATGACTGCACAGACTTGTATCCAGCTAGTAAAGGCATTAGTAACAACTAAAGCAATCTCTCTCTATCTCTAATAGTATTTGCTGAGTGCTGCCCCTCTGAATATTGCCACAAATGCTCAAAAGGGGCACAGAGACTCAGAAAAACCCATCCAGCAAAGTTCAAGGAAAAGCCTCTCTCTGGCAAAGCCAAAAACATAAGGGTTTTTCTACCGAAAAGCTCTTTGCAGATTCATGGCTCAATCAAAACATAACTCATTGCCACATGAGAAAAATAGGTAAAAAAATAAAAGAAAAGCCAGGTTTGGTGTCACTTAGGCCAGAGGAACACCCTAAGCTGTGTTTCAGCCTCTCACTCTAGATTGCCACCATGGTTCCAGCAGAGGTGACACGGGACACGCCGCGGGTTCCGCAGACTTTAAAACCCTTGGGAAGTATTTTAACACAACGCAATAAAATCCAGAGACAGAACAGGCCTGTGGCAAACCAGCAGCATTTCTCTTTTACCTTTCTGTCAGTCCCATTCAAATAGATCCTTTCAATGTGATCATAATAGGCATCACACCAGTAGAGCACGTTGGCGCGGTAGTCCAGAGTTAAACCATTTGGCCAGAGCATCTTTGATGTGACAAAAACCTGCCGGCTGTAGCCATCCATCCAGGCCTTCTCAATCCTCCCCACGCTGGCATCTATTTCATCTTCCTCCCAGTCTGTCCAATACATCCATCTGGGGAATTACAGAAACGAGCATTCACATCCCATTTTAATCAGGTGAATTGTACCGCAGGCTTTTAGCAGCAGCTCCTCCAAGCCAGCAATTTTGACTTTTTCATGTTTCTTTCCATTGCTGTTTCTGCAACTCTATTTACTGTCCCTGACCACTGGATGCTGCTGAAGTGACACTTATGTTCTTTTGCTCATATTGTGATAAATTACATGAATAGCAGAGAACTAACAGACAAGAAAAGGGTAAGAATTAAGACTTTATTTATTCCCATCAGAATTATAGGGTTTCTTTATTTGTTGCGGTTTTTTTTAACCATTACTTGTATTGACCTTGTCAAAAACCTCACATTTACAGCGAGCTGGTTCTGGCCAGGTCAGTTTGCCTTTGTGATGTAAATATCCTTTTTATTACACCTAATTCTATCAAAGAAGTTGCAGCACAATAATTATTTGCACTCTGGTTTTAGAGCTAAAGGATGACCTTGATGTTCTGTGAACTTCATGAAAGTAGCTAAATCACTCAGAAAAGTGTAAGGTGTACTTTGTCCATCACAAAAATGTTTAGAAACAGTTGCTGTGAAAATTAGTTGAAAAAGAGCCAACAGGCAATTTGAGCACAGTTTTATGGCTTATAGTAGAGCAGTATAGATTATAGTTTGGTTAAAAAAAACAAACAAAGTCTGAAAAAAAGGCACCAATATTGCTTTGGAAAACTTTAAAAAAAATCTATTAACTCCTCTAAAAGTATTGGCTCAGAGGAATTCTATGAGCCATTCTTTACTGGAAACTACAGAATAAACTTTTCCTTACTGAATTACTCTGAATATTGTATTCTATTACAGAATTTGCCCTTGAAAACAGTAATTTCAATCATTTAAAATATGCAACTTGAACTTGTACAAAAACAGAGGGTAAAAAAATATAGTAAGAAACCACTTTTCTTTTTTCTATTTTTTTTAACATGTTTTTCCCTAAGGAAATGAGTTAATGGGAAAAAACACTTAGAAACACTCTGTGAATCATCTCAGATTGTATCACATAAAGTCACATCATTCCATAAATGAAAACATTTGCCAGACAGCAGATGTTTACTTTTAGTCAAACCTAGGACTTCAATTAATAAGCAAAAACATCATGCCAATCTTAAATCCTATTTGTTCATCCTGCTTTAATTGCTATTAATATACCTCACCTTTTCTTTCACCAGATTTATGTTTCTGAAATGCCTCCTGTGATCCTAACCCATTAACCATTTAATTGGCCTGTACTTGGAAGAATAAAGTCCTCGAATTTAAATACTGCAAAGGAATGATACACTGAACTAAAAAAAATATTTTATTATCACATCTATGTAAATTATATCAAATCTAGTGGTCAAAAAAAGTATTTAAATGCACTTTTATGTATAAGCATAATTTGATAGTTATGAGAAATTGGAAAAAAAAAAGAAAAATTGCATTACACAAGTTTGCAGATTTGCACATGCAGCTGTTTTGTTTACTTCTCATTTTTCTCGAATCACCCCCTAGAAAGTTGTTTTGGGTTCTGTAAATGTTTTTGTAAATAGGTGCAAAGAACATCAGGCTATTTTTGATCCACAAGCCTTACAAACTCCATTGCATGTTTGACTCTAACAGCACTAGGTTTAATCACAGAATTATAAACCCTGCACATGCCCTGAGGCTGAGGTCAATATGGCACTTATTTTATTGGGAGACAAAATATGTTTTACAAATATTTACATGACTTCTCAACAGCAATTACTGAGCTTTTCCCCATTAATTTTTTTGTCTGTCCTTATTCCATTTATCCTGTCATAAGCTAAAACCTGCTCACAGTGACAGGCATTTATGTCAGTGTGTTTTAATTGTATCTCAAAATGCAGTTAATGCTCCAACACCACTTAAATCAAGACTAAAATTTTGGAAACACAATTAAAAAGCCATAATAAATGCTATCCCTCAGGAAGAGCTTCCATGAGAAGTCTAATCATGAAGGACACGCTATTTTATTAGAGAAGTGTTTTATATAATGGCCCTTTTCAGGCAATACATCTTCATACACTGCTTCCTGTGCCATGCATTTACTGAGCTGGAAAATTTAACAAAGTAATTGCAGGTGTGGTTATGGCTTGTGGTCTCATTTTATACCCTCACTGTCTGACCTTAATGAATTGTGGCCTTTCCACAGCCACTTCCACTCCTCAAAGGACAGGCTCAAAAGGGAAAATCTGAGGGTAAATATTTTCTATAATAGGAAAATAGCAATCAATCCAGCCACACTGAAACTACCTACCTACATCATTCTTCAGTGATTTTTTAAGTAACCTACCATTATATCACAGTAATATTATGTGGTTTTCTTTATTATGCAGCTTATCAAAATTAATTTAAGCTAATAACTAATGAAGACTACCTGTCTCAGTTTTGTAAACCAATGTGTACAAGGATATGGTCATAATTGGCTCCAGAAATTGAGATTACAGAGAGAGAAACACAGGAGAGCATCTTAAAATTCACTTGATATTAAAAATTCATGCAGGACTTACACCTTCAATTTATTTGAGAAAAAGGTGAGTCACATTCAGATTAACAGGACAGACATGCAACAGTGACAGACATACAAATTATCCTGAAGGCTTCAGGGCAAGAATGCTGGGCAGGAATTACAGATATATTACAGACTCCTGAAGGATTACAGACCACTACATGACTCTACAAACCTCATCCTGAGCAAATTGAATCCTGTATTTATGCCACAAAGACAACCATTACAGGAAAATCAGTTTGCTCCATACCCATTGACAGGATCGACAACAATTCCTCTGGGGTGGGACATGTCTCCCTCCAACAGGGTTTTCCTGCTCTGAGCAGCTTTTTCCAGTCTGGCAACAGCAATGGTTTTCCTGTGGCCATCATTGGTCCAATAGAGATTATTTCCAATCCAGTCCACTGCTATGCCTTCCACATTATCTAGATCTGTGAAGAGAGAACAGTAGTAAGAGATTATTACTATGTATGTTCTACATGTACTTATGTTCACTAGTTATTATGTGGTATCCATGTCATATTTTTTAAATTGCTATTTTTCCTTATCCACTGAAGGCCCAAAGCAAATTACAGATATTTGGTACCAACCAAAGTACCAACTAAACCTTGTTCACCTAAGAAACCAATCCTAAATTTTGCAAATCAGTCACAGGTGTAGAGATGACAATATGTCCTTTGAGAAAAAAATTGAGAAAGTTTTTTGAAAAATAAAATTAAAAAAATAATAAAAAAGTGGTATGAGCTCAGGAGTCTTGCAAAAATGTGTTCTAACATTTTTATCGATATTTCTGATACACCTGAACATCACTTTTGGGAAACTATTTTTCCTTGTGGTTTAAGAAGCTGGAGGGAAGCAAAGGTGTCAGAATGAGCTCTCTGGGACACGAAACAAGAGGATGATGAAATTTCTCACCCAGCAACCACCTGGTCTCACAAGAATCACCCAAAGCACAGAACAACTGTGTTTGAGAGCAGTACAGCCAGCTTCCCCAGGCTGATGGACACTGCCAGTTTTATTTTTCATCTCTCAGTGCCTTTGCTACATTCTTTTGAAAAGAAAATGTCAGAGGAAATTGAAAGTCCCTGAAAGAGGAGAGTGGCCTTTGGTCATGGAGTGGTCAAGGAGGTTGAGAAAAGTGCTAAGAATGGAAGGGAAAAGAAGAAAGAATTTAACCAAGGACCTGGAGCCCAAGACCCAGAGGAAAAAAAAAAAAACAAAAAACCAAAAAGCTGCTGAACAGAACAGGCAACACAGAGAAACTTGAGCTGTGCAAGAAATGTCCTATTGAGCTCTGAGGGGCCTCGGCAGATTTTGCTCAACTCAAGAAACCACTGACATGAGTAAAATCAAGCTTGAGAACACTGACTGATTTGTTCAAAACACATTTTATTTTTATCCTCTCTGACATAGGCAATATGATGCTAAACACAGTTTTTATACTAATAAGATCAGATTTTTATATTAATAAGATCATCTTTTTAAGGAAAATATTTTGATGATTATTTTGCTTCTTTGGGAGTCAAATCAGTCCAAATATGGACTGTATTGGTATCAGCAGCAAAACTGTTTGATTAGAATGCTGGACACCTTCTAAAATTGAAAAGACTTTTGCTCCACATGTTTTCAGCTTCATATAATACTGTCTTTGAGCTACCTTGCTTCTGCAGGAATTTTGGGGCTAATGTGATTCTAAATAATATATAATTTAAGTCAAAAAAACCCCTTCATGGTAACTAGATATTAAATATATCAGAAAGTTTGGGGGTTTTTTAGGAGAATTCTACAGCACAACCCTATAGAGATAACTTCCATTGGTTTTGTGGAGTTATAATTAAAAATTCACTTTTATTTCACTAAAAGATTTAAATACATTAATTATGTATTAAAATTATGTATTTAAATAATGTAATTATATCTTCAAATGGGTTTCACATCAAGTAGTAAACAGAAGAAAACAATGGTCATTCTGCCATTCTTGTGTTGATTTGACTACAGGAGCTCAGTCCTTCTGCAGTAAAGTCCTTTCAGCTTAAAAGGGATGAGGTAATAAAATACCCTTGTGATCATTCTCCACTTGCTAATTGGAAAGTTAACATTTGCAATTCTGGAATTTCCACCAGAATTTTCCTACCAACACTAATATGAGAGATCCAAATGTGTTGAATGTAGATGGGAGGTTTTTAAAAGCAGTTCAAGAGGCAGCAGCTTGCCACATTGCTTTTCAATATGAAACAGAGAACAGGCACAACATGTGATTTGGTACAGAATGGCCAACTCACCAATGCTATGTGTAATAAATAGTGCCTGAAATACTAGATTGACATAAAACCTGGAGGGAAAATAATTCTTCTATATACCAACCATCTAAACAGCTTCCAAAGAGATTTACAGACACTTACTGTGGCCTTGTTTAAGCAATAGGTTGACCATCTTGACTAATATTTACAAGTAAATGTTTTAAGAATTTTAGGGTCACAGCAATCCCCCAAAAAATATTAGTGGTACATAGACAAGTGAAAAAAAAAACCCTGAGCTTGTGTTCATGTTACATTCACTGAGCAGTATTTAGATCTATTTAAAAATGTCAGTGGTTTTTAAAGACTCAGACATTAAAATTGTCTGGGGTTTTTTTTCCAATTTTTAATGTAAAAGACTGATTTTACATGCAAGTTTGAAAGGTTAATTATAATTCTTGTTGCTGGTGGAAGTACAGTACTGCTGCAGCTGTGCCACCAGCTCTAAGCCAGGTTGTGCTGGGGGCTGTCAAATTGTTATCAACACCACCCAGCAGTTTGCTTCCCAAAGTGAAGAAACAGAAATCACAGCTGAAACTGTATGGGAAATCAAACTCCAGCAGTGTGAGGTGCTCAGTGATCTCAATTCCCAGTCAACAGCTGTAGGATCAGGCTCTCATGTAGGCAAACTGTAATTACCTGAGCTGCAATGCTGTCGGAACAAGTGTATATATTCTCAAAAAAACCTGATAGTCACCAAAAAAAGGCAACTTTTAATCTGAGAAGTGGCACCTACCACAGCTAGAAGCTCTTAGCAGCACGCTGTTCAAAGCAAATATTACACCACCTCCTGACACACCTGATTTTCTGTAGTTGCCTTCCACCAAGGAATGATTTAATCTGTCCCTGCTGAGTTCGTGAGAGTTGACAAGAATAAAAGCTGAGGTGTTAGGGCTGGAGGCCATATTAATTTTTTAAATCATGAAAAATACATTCACAAATGTTCTTTAAAAATACCTTAAAGTTCTGAAACTACACCAAGTTAGAACCAACAATGGAAGCTCCTGGGAAAGGGAAGACTGACAGTGACATATTTTTTGTCTTTGCAAATAGAATCACCAAAAATAAATCATCAGATAATCTACAGCTCTTTCAGTATTGCATTAATATTTTTGCTATCTTGTACTTGTAAAGAGTAGACACTGCACTTAATCATTATTTACAGAAATATCACAAATTTTCTGGTTTGGCATTCAAAGTTTATTCATGTTTGAGTAGGCCAACCCCAACATGTTTGACCCTGACTGTCTGACTCCAATCTGTCTGACACCTCTCAGCCAGGATGCTCCTTGCTGCTCCTTTATAATGTTTTAATTTACATAATTTCTGCTCTTTCCTCTACTCCACATTTGAACTACTTCCCTGTCAAATGAAATGCACAGTTAGGAAAGGAAAGGCAGCAATGGAAGATGTGGGATGTACATTATCCATTCCCGTGCTGGCAGTGAAATGAAGAATTACCAGAGTGACAGCTGAGTATTTGTTATTTTCTGAGACAAATGCCCTTTATTAACCATTCACCAGAGCAGGGTAAAGAGCCTGTCACTATTCCTTGCAACTGCTGCTGAAGGGATCTGTGTGCAGACTCTGAGGAGAGACCTTACACTGAAAGAGCATCATATCACTGCACAGAGGAGATGGCTCCTCAGAAGTGTGCATTAAAACATGCCCTATGAATGACAGGGAGTGGAACATCCCTCTGCTGGAACAATGGTATTTTAGTTACTTTCACTGTCCTGAGCTTCCATTCACAAGTAAATATATGAAGCTCTCTGAAGGCTAAGATGAATATTTATGCTTCTTCTTAGATTGAGGACCAGAAAATAATTACTGCAGAATGAATTGCAGCTGAGGCAGTTGCTACCTCCTGCTGAAGCAGTATTTCAGAGAAGGGTCCATAAAGGAAAACAAAATATAAATTGACAAACTGGAAGATTTTTTCACTACAACAACATTTGGTGCGATGAGATATGATTCTAAAACAAGGAGATTCAGTGTAGTGGGAGATGTGGAAACTAAAGACTTGCTGGCATTTTCTCTTATTGCTATAATAAATGTTACAAGCATCTTAATTAAGGTTCTAATAAATGTTTAGGTCTAACTGTTGCTTCCACATTCACAATGGAAAATGCATCAGGAAAGACAATGCTTTTTTCCTAATGAGTTTTCAAGCACTACAGACAGTCTCATTGTGCCAAACTGCTTGAATAAGCTCCAGAATCCACAGTGTGATGCAGGCTGGAGTGAAGTAGTCTTATAAAGTCTGCAAGGATTTGGGATGGCTCAACAAATATCCAGCTACTGGAAGGACACAGTGGAGAAATTGGAATTACTCACCAGTGGTGAGCTTAAATGGACACAGTAAGAATCCACAATAGTGACTTAACCAAACTTTACATTTCTGCCCTCAGGAAAAAAAGAAAAAAACAGGAGGCTGTAAAGATGTATCTCCAATTCTGTTCAAGGTCAAATTTGTGTCTCTTTTCCACGGGAGACCCAAAAAACCCTTTAAATTATCTGCAAATATCAGTTCAACTTCTTGGTAGTGAGCAACTCTGAATGTCACCAGCACTGAGCATCACCCACCGTCCTTGAGGATTGTTTCTCTCTCTGTGCCATCAATTTTCTGTCGTCCAATCAGGAAACTGGTGGTATCAGCAAAGTAAATGTAATTGGTTTCAGCGTGGAAGTCCAGGGCACGAGGATTGACCAGGTTCTCGATGGGGATCATGTATTCATCTGACATTTTGGTATTCAGGTCCATGCCCCGGATTATTCCTGGCCGCCCCTTCCCATAGAAAAGAAACAATTCATTCTTTGGTCCTGCAAAAGAAAGATTACAAACATAAACAACTGATGCTGCCTAATTTTCTTCACAGTGCATAATGTCCCTGTTTAATTAACTGGCATAAATAGTGGGGAGCAGGAGCTTTATTCGATACCAAAAATTAAACTTCCATATATTCTGAAGGTATCTAGAGTAAAAAACCAAACAAACAAAACCCCTAAAAATGGGAAAAAAAACAAACCCAAGAAAAAAATAGCTACTTCCATTAGCTTATTCAAAATACAAGTTACTTCAGTGAGGTCCTTACATCTAATTATTTTTTTGTGTAAAAGTTCACACTGAAAAAGCAGTTGTCGATCACAGAATAACTTTGCACCTGCTGTGAAGTGGACATCTATAGCTCTGCAGACATTTAATTTTACAATTCATTAGGATCTATCAAGGTAATGTAGACCATGACTGAAGTAATCTTAAAATCTAATAACACCATGAAGGCCAGCATATATAAAATGCTTTTTTTCCATCTAAAGTTTCTCAGAATCAAATAACAAAAAAGATTAAATGTCATTAAGATCGAAAGGAATAAAACAAACCAACATACTCTGTTCTTTCCAGCTGAGGTAGAACACATGGATATCAAAAGTTCATATTTCTAAGATTTTTATAATTTAAATAATTAAGCTGATTACAAACAACTGGAACTTAGCAAAGTGATTTTCTTTCCTTAAAGATACTTATCCTTAGAGCCTTAATGCTATCAATACACCTCTTAAAATTCTCTTTATATTTTTCCTGCTGTCTCTCAGGATTTTTTGATGGAATTGTCAGTGAAAACTGCATCAGGTTTGAATGAGGTCAAATAAATCCATCTACCAGCATCCATCAGAGTATCTAACTGCATGTCTTTTATCTGAACTAAATCAAAACCAGGCAAAAACCAGGCATTCCCCAAAACTCCTGTTGGCTGTAGGTGACCAAGAGATTGTGCACATGTAACCTTAGGTATAACCACAGCTGCACAAATCACATTTGTTTTCACAGGCTATTCTGAGAAAAACCTTGACTTGTTCACATCAATGTTCTGCTTTTGTGCTCTAAGTTGATTGTATGGGTGGAAATTGTAGCAGTACCTTTCTGCTGTGAAAAGCAAATAAATAAAGAGTGAGGCTGATTAATGTAAAGCTTGTGATAATTTTAGTATTCTTTGGGCATTCCAGGTTTAACCTGTCACTCCTGTGAATTCAGCCAAATCAAATAATGTTGAGGGAATGAAAGGAGCATGTGAACAAAACATCAGGTACACGTTAAAAGTGTGTAATACTATATAGTGGAAAACTTAGAGTTTAAAGTAAGATAGAAGTTAGGTTTTTCTTTATCTTTGTTATGAATTTAAGTAGTATTGTAATTAATAAATTGTAATTAAATTATAATAACAATTACTATTAATCGTAGTTAACAAAAATGCTATTATTTATATTATTATAGGTCTATATTAATGGTTATAAGTAATTATTGGGTTAAAAGTAAAAATAATTTAAGTATTAGTTTTTACTTAGATAGTTTATCTTTAAAAAATTAAAGCATAACTCTATTTTTAGTTTGTTAGAGTATTGCAAAATTCACAGCTTATGAGACTATAATATAGATAAGAATTGATAAACATTTGAATTTCAACAAAAAAATACCATCTCACACATTTAACTTGAAACAAACTTTACCCCAGGGCAGCCCATGTGATTTGCTAGAGAACACCCAGAACCATCCCCTGGACTATTCCTGGCTGGCAGCCTGTGCCCCCAAGGACATACTTTTGCATGACCTGCCATCACTCCCCAGGATGAAGCCGGTCCTGCAGCGACAGGTCCTTGCTTTGTGGCTGCTGCTGAGCAGGCAGATGTGGGAGCATCCCCCCGGCATCCCAGATGGATCCACCTCACACGCGTGGCTTCTGACTATGGCAAGAGGGGAAAACAGCTCACACCACTGAAAGCAAGGCAATTACACCAGCACGTAGAGAGCTTAGACAGAGGGAAAACATAAAGAAAGAGGGTTTGTGTCACAAGAAATCTTTCCCCAGTATATAACTGTGGCAGTCACGTTCTCTGAAAAAATTCCTTCGTCCAGGATTTTTCTTCTGAGAAGACTCAGAGAAAAGGAAAACAATTCTTATCTCATTTGCTTCTCCTGTGTTGTGCTCATGTGGAATGTGTTTGGAGATTGTTTACCCACAGGTGATTGTTTCACTGGATTCTGGTGTCAGTTGTTTTCACTCTTTGGCCAATCAGTGCCAAAAGTCATTATTATCTTTTTAGCATCCTGTAAGTATCGTTTTGTATTCGTTAGTATAATATAGTTTAGTATTCTTTAATATAATATAGTATAATAAAGTAATAAATTAGCCTTCTGAGAACCTGGAGTCAGATTCACCATTCCTGCCTGCATCAGGGATCCCTGCAAATATAATATATAACTGCTAAGGAAGGTGTTTTTTAAGATGGTATCCAAGCCAGGCCAACAAATCCCAGGGCTACCGAGCCATGCCTGTGGCTGTGTGTAATCACCCCTTTGTGAATGAGCTCCTGCACTGCATTTTCTGGGCAGTGCTTCCCTGAGAGTGCTGACACTTCTCCCCTTTTCCATTTGCTGCTTTGGTTCATGGGGTTGGTTGGGGTTTTCTGAGGACAGAGTGCATCCCTTGCCCACACAGTCTGGCATCCTTTCTACTCCATTAGACAGCACCTTTCAGGGCAGGCACATATGCTGAAACTAAGGAACAGAACAAGCCTCATAGAATTCTTCCATATTTATAGAACCACAGAATGATTTGGGTTGGAAGGGGCCTTAGAGCCCATTTTATTCCAAACCCCGGCCATTGGCAGGGACACCTTCCGCTAAACCAGGGTGTTCCAAGCCCCATCCAACCTGGCCTTGAACACTTCCAGGGATGGGGTGTAGATTTGTACAGCTGGGATATAAATCCAGCTGAAGAAGTCAAAGAACTCCTTATCCTTGATTTCATATTTCCAAATGCATGGTTCTGTATTAGCAGCCTAAATTATTTTTTTTAACTATTTAAGGCAGTATACTGAGGAAACAAAACCTACCAGGCTATCTTACATTTTATAAGCTGGCTTAAACCAGAAAAAGAGTATTCTAGTTGAAAAAATGTTCTATTCTTCCTACTTTACCTCAAGCTTTTCAGGTTTGTTTCTTTTAAAATAAAGCAATCAAGTGGTTTAGGGTCGATAAGGTTAAAGGTAATACAGAAACTCCACCAAGCTGAGACAGCTGTTATAGATAATCTTGACAAGCAACAAACATGTCCATTCAAAACAAAAGGAGTAGAGGAGTAATCACAGGATGTAATAAAAGATTACACTGTGCTCATGTCTCTCCTCTACTCAACCTCCCTGACTCCCTCAGGAGTACGAGAGGGATGATTATAGCAAAGAAAGAGTCTTTGCAGCCTCCTTCAGACATTGACATCTGCAAATCAATGTCCTCAGCTCCAGGGTGAAAATTAGTTCACCCACTCTACATCAATTTAGAGTTTGTTCCCACTTCACAAACTTCTTCAGAAGCAGCCATTCTGTTTAGAAACATCGACACTGAGAATTGATGTGTTGGCTTTTCTGTCTAAGCAGTCATGGCAACGATTTATTGTTATCAGTCATGCCAAAAACATTCCCATAAAGCGTTACGGTAAATATTTTGGATCTTGCTATCTCTGCACAAAGTTCCCAGAGCTCCCACTGAAGTTCTGCATACAGAATGGATGTGAACAGATTACAGTCATACAGACCTCAGAAATTGCTGTTTTACCAAAAAATTCTGAGATAAAAAAGAGTTCTTTCATTCTAGATGAAAACGAAGATTTCTTTCACAGATGGCAAAGCTGATATTCACACAAAGCAAGGACACCCTGTCAGAATTTCCCTCTCTCACCAGGGCTGTGTTGGCAGCTCTGTGCCTTATTGGCAGCCCCAAAGATGGGAGCCCACCTGAGGTGTGGGTCTGTCTGAAAAGCAGACCTAGAGATACCAGGAATCTCTGAGGTCTGAGACCCAAAGCATGTGGACAACACTGGACATCCAACAATCCTGAAGGTGTTAAATTCAGAGTTCTGAGTGCTACAACATGCAGAGCAGGGCTGGAAATTCTCTGGAATTCTCTGGAAAGGGTTGACTTGGAGCTTGGGAAAAGTGGAACAACCACAAAAAACTCAAGGAACACAAAGTTGTGCCACAAGGACAAACTTTCATTCCATCTTCAGATACTTTTTTCTGGTAGGACCTTTTTGACTGCACAAGCACTCACTATCTGGTTTTGTGCTTTCTGGAGAGAGGAAATTTGATCTTACCTGCTGCTTGAGTTCTCTTCTGGAACACACGGATCTCTTTGGCATTGTCCAGCCTGGCAAGAGCCTGGACATCAGTACCATTGTACCTGTGGATTCGTAAAATGCTGAGGCTGTCTGAATTAACTGTGTACAAATAGTTCTCAAACACTGCCAAGCCACAGAGATGCCTCATCTGGAAAAGAAACAAATGGTATCATTATTTTAGCTCAATATTTGAGGCATTTCTGGGAGTTGTAAATGTCAAACACTACTGTGGATTGTATGTGATAAACTGCACAAAAGGCTTTCTGAGTACTTGTAAATAATAAACACCAATTACACTAAAAGTATAGTTCACATTCTTGTAGTGTGACATTTATAATTAGAAAAGCTTTGTACAAGAAAAGCAGAAAATTCAAATTATTTAGCAATGTAAATTCCTTTACTCTACAAATTACCCAGTTTCTCTGTTTTTGAAATTAAAATCTTCTACATTCTTGAAGTGCAACAGCTAAATTAGTATTAACTAATGATTATTAACTAATAGTAACTAAAATAAATTATCTATTATCTTAATATAGATAATCTTAACTATTATCTTAATTTTTAATAGTTAATAAAATTAACTATTTTTATTAACTAATAAAAATACCAAACTTAGAACACACTATAAAACACAGTTCATAGGTGTAATTGATCGATTTTTTAAAAATATTTTATTATCAAATCAGGGCAAATGGTGCAAGACATAGCTGCTGAATATTTTCTTGAGAAAATATTTTATGAGAAATAAACAAATTCTGTCAGCTCTGCTGTGTTTCTTTTGTGTTGGTGTCTTTGAATATGGTGGTGGACACTTGGCAGTGCTTGTTTATCAAAAAGTGAATTCTAAAATTGTGATAATCTCTGATGTGTCTTGTACATTGATAAAAAATTACCTAACAGCTCGTAGTTAGACAATCCCAGCTCAAACACAATGTGTCAATAATTTAGAGGCTGTGCTTGATTTATAGATTTAGAAAATGTAAAGTATCTCACTGGCAATTTTGAAAACTGAACAAATTAAAGAAACTGCTTTTGGCAGATGTTCAGATATTCACAGGCTGAATATATTATTACTTTAACCATTCAATTTCTGACTATAAAGTTTTCACTTGTCTCATTCACTCCCAAATTCAGACACACGTCACAAAAACCCAACCC
Organism: Chlorospingus semifuscus; assembly: GCA_035048045.1. Taxonomy (NCBI): domain Eukaryota; kingdom Metazoa; phylum Chordata; class Aves; order Passeriformes; family Passerellidae; genus Chlorospingus; species Chlorospingus semifuscus. Next base: position 4,945,535 of record JAWWMS010000287.1, on the reverse strand, counting down.
AAACAAAAAAACCCTGTTGTGCATCAAGTATTTCAGTCATTCTGGAAATTATAGCACAGTTGGTCAAGTCTTACCATTGTGTTCTGTCTTCACCCAGGAAAAGGAATAATAATTGACAGCATTGGAAGTGTTTAATTAGGACCCAATAGAAATTCAAAGCAATTATAGTAAGATGGGAAAGAAAAGAGACTTGAAAATAAAGCCGCATCTGTACCAAACTGTGGAATTCTCCCCTGAATTACAATCCTTTCTTCCCTCTTTCCATTTGCACTCATGGAAATCTTTATCATTTAACTCCCATGAGAGATTTTCTTTATTAAAACTATTAAAGCTGTGTGGCTCATTTTGCAATGCTTTTTATAATGATTAATTATTTGCATTTATTTTTTCATTTGTTGGGTTTTCTACATCTCATGAAGCTTTCCAGCAGCTCTGTGCATGAGTGAAAACATTACTGGTTTGTCCTTTGAAAGCCAGGAAGGCTGTCAACCACAGAATCCAGTTTTGTTTGGAAAATACATCTTTGACATGTTTGTACTTACACAATAAACTTTAGTCCCTAAAAATTCTTGGGAATAATTTTGTGCTGTTTCCTTGGACTAATGAGGAGTGATTTGGAGAAAGTCATTCTATATCATGGCACATGCAGCACAAAACATACTGAAATTACCAATTCTTCATCTGAGTGGAAAAACAATCAGTGCCACTTGTGACAACAGGGAGAGGCCAAACTTCTTAATACCCTTCATCCTTATCAAAAAACAGAGATGTCATTTTTTAGCTAGTTTTGAGAAAGATTCCTCTGAACTTGATAAAATATCCTCTTTTGCATCTAAACTTCAGCAAGAAGAGAAAGAACACGCATCTCTCCTATGACACAAGTACAGCTCAGTTAGAAGCCTGTAAAGGTATTTTTTAATGGCTTCTGAAAATGATTTTAGCTTTTAAAATATCTAATCCAAAATGATACTTAAAAAAAGAAAAACAGAAAACCCAAAAGTTTTCAAGACCTCTTCCAGAACCTAAAGACTGGGGATAGATTGGCAAAAATAGGAAGGGGTTTGCCAAACTACCACTTAGACTGCTTTTTGTCACATTTTCTGCCTCTTTTTAGTTAACAGTCTAACCAGTTGCATTTTGCTAAACACTGATTGCTTGGAAGCAACAAATGACAGAAGAACTGGTAAAATGTATATTCTGCTTTCACATTTTTACATTCCCTGTTTAACCTCAGGCAGAAATGCAAACTTGGTGCCCACACCTGGCAGTCCAGGTAGTGACCAGAACAGTTTGGTCTTTGCTGATTTTCCCTGGATTTACATAAAACTCACAAGTGCCAGAGAACTTTTCTACTCTCCAGGCTAATGAATTGAAATGCTCCTGCTCTAAGACTCACAGTCCCAGAGTTTGTATTTATGACTCTGAACATCAGGATCACCTGTGAAAAGCATCACTGCCACCAACAAAAATAAGATTTAAGGGCATTCAGATTAGTGTGAACGGGTGAATAGCTTTTGCTATTCTATTTCACATTATTGTGCCTGTTAGTCTCTCCTTCCTGAGTGGGTAAGGACATCTTGTCATTAATGATTTATCCCCCTGCACCTTTCCACCCCAGATTTTCCCTCCTGAAGTCTTTAACAACGGTGACTTACAAGGTGCATTGTTAATGAGACACTGCATGGAAATATTCATAAGTTGCAAAATTGCTAAATTGCAGATAAACCAAAGCATGTAGCTGGATCTTTTAAATTCTAACACATCTGAATTGAAAAGGTAACAAATTATGAAATTCCTGTAGCTGCTAGCATTATGTGGATTCACTCATTGATATAATTACTTTTTACTGGTTTACAAATAAATACCTACTTGTCTGCCTTTAGTTATTGTTTGCCTCCTTCTCCCCTGATAGTCAACAACTTCCACACTCTCCAGATATATGTCAAGCCAGTACACATATTTATTGATGAGATCTAGTGCCAGAGCAGTTGGCTGTTCAATTTTTGAGTCTACTATCCACGTCCTGTTCATTCCATCCATGTCACATCTCTCCACCTTGGCAGCGTTCCCGTAGTCTGTAAAGAAAAGCTTGCTGTTGAAAGAAAATAAGATGATGTAAGTTTTAAAGGGTGTGAGCAGAGTGCAAAGCTCCTGCTGGCTCTGGAAAAAGGAAGTTTTCATTCTTTGTCATTTCAATTTCCTATATACCCCATAATTATTTTTAAAATTCACCATATCTTCTAACAAATTAGCAATTACACAGAATTATCTTTCAAATGTAAAGCACAGAAGTTCTAAATGCATTTCCTCACAAAACAGATGCACCATGTAACGCTCTAAAATTACCATCCTAAATTCATTTTTAACCATTATTTGTAAAGAATGGTAGGATAGTTACAGATAACAGTGACAAAAGCACAAAGCACTCAGGTTGTCTGGAGAACAGTTATTGCACATAAGCTATAACAAATACAGGGATCCCCACTGACAGGTGTTTTAACATCTATTTCTGGAGGAGTTGCTTTAGTCTGTAGCACATTTGTCCCCAGCCTTGGAAAGGTGCTCACGCTTCAAAATGCTTCCACAAATCCAGTGAGTCATTCCATCCAGGAATAATGGGAAACTATCAAAGACTTAAAACTGCAGCTAAAGCTCCCTAACCCAATGCCTGATCAGCATTCACTGGGTTTAGCAAATCAATTCTGATTAACCCGACAAGTTTTTAACAGGATTACCTATTTGTGAGAACAAATTACGCTTGCAGGCTGAAGACCACCTTGCCATGACTTTAACATGCTCTAAAGAATAATCTGATTCCAGGCTGAATGCTACTGAAATCACTTTGAGAACAAGGATTTCATTATCCAAATGAAGTGAATTATCTCCTAGTTATTACCACTAATGGGAATAACTTTGGATCAACAGCACATAAAACTTCAGATATCTTTATGTGACAGAGCAGTAATTTATAGCCTTGTAACTTCTCATAAAAATCCAGTTTTAGGCTATTTGCTGAACAGCAGAATGAAACCCATATCCTTTATTTTCAGTCTTCAAATAAATAAGAATATATTTTAAAGTGTTTCAAGTGCAAAAAATAGAAATAAAATAGAAAAAAAAACTACACAACAACTTTTTAAAAAAGTAAAGGCATTACAATAATCTATAGTCTATGTGCAGGAGCTGTCAAATGCCAAAATGAATTGATCTCAGAATCATAAAATAGGGCTGGAGGAGACTTTGAAAGGTCATGTAGTCCATCACCAGGCCATAAGGCAGAATAAACTTTACCTATAACATTCCTGAGGGATAACTCCATTCCTGACAGGGATTTCTATTTATCAAAACAATTCTGAATTCCTGGCCTGTCCTTCATTGTCATTCTTTATTCCAGCTTTACCCTAAGAATATATTTAAAAACACACACTTAACATCCAGGTCTATATAAATCAAAATGTCCATAGTACAGAATATTTGCAAAGTAAAAATCATGCCTGAAAAGCAAAAGTAATTTGGACTGAAAACAGAAAAAAAAAAAGTGTATATAGCAGTATATACACTTATTTATGTATGTATTCAGATCATCAGAAATAACAAGGCCAACATCTATATATATTTAAAATAAGTTGTTAAAACGTTATATGTACTCCAGACTACAATCTGTACTTCTGGGGATTTGATTTATGTTATTTAATGGAACTTTGTGCCTCAAGATTCAATAATTCAAATAAAGTTCATTTTGGAATCATAGAACCAACTGGGTTTGCTGGGATCAGACACTCATGTATAAATAAATATATAAACACACATTTATGTAAATACACATCCAGACACACAGCAGTTACAAACACCTGAAGTTTGATTTCACACTGGCTCTTCTGCATTGTGTTTGGTTTAATTAATAAATTAACATTTCTAAAGATTAAAATAAAAGTTAAATAGAAAAAAATATATTAGCTTTTACAACAAAACTATATTTTCAGATCAGACAAGAAATTAAATGTTTTTATGTCAACAGTAAATAGATCCAGTAAGGAACATCTAAGAATTGGGAATATTTAAGAATTTAAGAAGTTGCTCTAGCTTTGTGGAATAGGGGGTCAATTTTTTTTTTTTTTCCTCAATATCTGTCTTATAACAACATCATTTGTGCAAGTTATCATGATTTCATGTGTAAATTACACTCTTTTTACTCTAAAAATCATTATTCTTCTCCTTGAGACTGACAAAAATGAAACTTTATAATTAAAGGAAGAGGTAAAAGACAGAACAAGAAAGTAGTTCCCTAAGTGCTGCTGCACGATCAAAGTGCTCTGAAAATTAAATTAAGAAAATTAAATGCTTTAGTGTGTAATCTTTAAATGCAGTTCTGTATTTAATGACTAATGCAGATTTTTAGAGTGAGGTTTAAAGCAGAAGTACATTTCTAACACAGGAAGTTGACCCACAATTACACTGTACTGCCTTTGCCTTGGGAGCTCTAAAGGATGCACTGTACAATATTTATTTCAGCTCTAGGCTGATTTTTGTGCTCACAAATGGTGCTGGGTTTGCCTCTCCATTTTCAGCAGAGGGCAATGAAATCTTTTATCCATTCACAGAGCAATTTTGGGAGGAAAACTGAGTGTGCATGTCCCCGCAGAGCCCAGCTCAGGGCACTGGGGCTGACAGAGAGCTGAGTCCACTGCAGCCTTCATTTCCTGCTACTGCCAATGGGGCTAATTGATTGCTAATTGAGGCTGCTGCAACAGCACAAATGTTGGCACTAAACTGAATTTTATTAAGGCAGGTTATCTTTTGAAAGGTATAGACTTCACGTGTGGAAATTCAGAATTCTGCCTCTAGTTAAACAACAAAAAGGAGAATCTTCTTCGTCAAGTCCTGGTGCTTTGCAGGACTTGATGAAGTCAAGTATTAAACTCAGAAGTATTCAGTTGTTTTGACTCTTCCAGGATGGTTTCACTGTGGTCCCAGCAGTTAGGAATCTCCATCTAATAGCTAATGTGAATATCTTCCAGGCTGAATCACACAGACTGGTTTCTGCAGCAGTTTATTTGGCTTAAACAGCTATTTTGACCCGTCCCCCTCTCCAGAGCTATTTCTAGATGGAAATCAAATTCTTTCCCTCTGCCTAGCAAGGCAAGGCAAACCTCCTTCTTTCATAGGACAGGCCCTTTCTGCTGCCCTCCTGTGCAGTTATTCCAATTTTAGGTCAGTGGTTGAACAGGCATGGCCAACACTGGGGTTGCTGTTCCAGAGCTGAGTTCACTGGGGTCTGCACAGCACCCAGCGCCAGCTGGGGACTCAGCCACCCCTGGATGACATTTGCTATTTTCACAGCTCTATTACACTGCTGATATAAACTCATCCTTCCCTCTATTACGTGCACCCTCCTCGGTCTAACAACTTAGACTTAAAAAGTGATGGCTGGAGATTTTCCAGAGGGTTTGGTTCCAGCTAGGAATAAATACACAGGAACTATTCTATCCACATCTGAGCAATGACAACTCTCCAGCCTTTTCAAATAATCCTGCCTGACTAAACCCACTGACTAAAAAGGGCAACAAATGTTACCAAACAGAACTAATTCCAGAGGAAAAGAATGCTGCCATGAGACAAAAGTGACAATGAACTTCCCAGCCCCTGCTCTCACATTCATCTTTCCTTCATTATCAAGCCTCAAAAATATGTAAGGAGGGCCTCAAAGGGCTGTTGTTCTTTCCTTACAGAGACATCTGTAGGATAGTTACTGCCTTGGTTCAGCAGCCAAACCCCTTATCACCACTGGTTTTGCCCAGAACATTCTCTCTCATCACTTCCTTTTGTTTTCCAAGCTTTCAGTCACCTTTCATAATCCACCTATTTAATTAGCTGAGAAAGAATTGTTTTCCCTGTAAAGCTACATTTGGGTACCTGCATGACTGAAAACTGCTAATTTCTAATGCACCTAAGATGCTAAACACTACAGAACAATCAGAGTTTGGGGAACGAAAATAAAAATTCTGGATCTCCTTGACAAAAAAACAATGAAATATTATAGGAAGCAAATTAGTAAAGTATATATAGAAAAAGAGGATGTTTTCTTAGGCAAAGTTACTGCTAGGGACAAAACCTAATTAGAATAAAGTAAATAATTCCTAGCATACCTCAACAAGAGCTATGAGTGGAAATTTTTGGAAATTACACTGACAGGGTCATTTTCAAGACAGAAGGCAACTAAAGATATTCAGTTGATCTTGGCAAAATGAACAAGTCACAAGAAGTTAGAGGTTTTTTACCAATTTGGGAGCAAGATTATGATGTGGGGAAAAAAGTTTGAATCGGAATTAAGAGAAATGCTGTGCAATTTAATTGGTTTGAAGCATAATGAGAACGGCATTGGCATTGAGTGGCACCATCCAGATTTACTGCAGGACAAATAAGATAACTCAAATTGTGGGGACTGTGGTGAACAAGGAACCTGCTTCAGAGGAGGTGATCAAAGCAGCTAATTAAAAGGGCTGTGTGAAAACACCCCTGGGGTTCTCTGCAGCCTGTGCTGTGAGAATCCACTGACTGCATTCTCAGAATGGAACTGCCACATAGTCCTGTGTCTGATTTCTACTGCATTTCAAAAAATGAAAGTGATTTGATTGAGTTTACATCACATTTAATTAATAATAAGTTTTATAGCATGGTCCAGAAGCATTTTTAATTCTGATTATTTTTAGGTTGGTTTCTGGGTTCAGCAGTTTTCTTTTTCATCCACATCTAAACCAAAAGAAATGGGTCACCCTCAGATTTGGCCCATTTTTGGTAATAAATGATCCATGGCCCTTAGTGTCCCAGACAGATTTTAGGAACTTGAAGAGCACTGTTTGCTAGACACACACATTGAAAGCAATTCCAGGTTTGGGGCAAAGGGAAATTTTTCCCTAGAGGAGGAACTGAAATATCACTGGATTTGAGTATTTGGGTTTCTCTTTCCTCTTTCTGCTTCTTTCAGCACAAGGCAGCATCCACCACCTGGAGGATAATTTCCCACACTATTTTGGGGGGTTAGAAACTCTCTGGCTCTCCAGCAAAGTGCCTTATTTTTTTTTTTTTTGTAACTGATATTGGAAGGAAATATGGAGTGGATGTTTTTGTGCTGCACGGGAGTGAAATTCTATTAAAGTTCCTCTGTGATTTCTGCAGCGCAAAGGAGGACATATGTTCCAAATGTTCCTGGCATTTTGGAAATCTAGCAGTGAGTGAAATAATAATGGTTTCTCCTCCTAGAGAGCTGCAGATTTAGTGCCAGGCAGGAAGCAGCACAGGGTCAGGCTGCAGATAAAAGTAAAACCCAGTCAGACAACTCATTCTCAGCACGCAGAGCCCAGCTCCACTCACTGCTTGCTGCACAGCAACAGGCAAAAATCAGCAAAACTCAGCCCCCAGGGGGGACATTTGTCATAAAATACACTTCTCTTTGCAGGGAAATTGCCAATTCAAACAAAAGTTTTCTTATTTGAAGCAACGGGGGTGGAGACCTGAGCAGCAAGTGGGGAAAGTAGCTGAGAATTTGGGGATGGATTAAAATCAAAGCCAGTCTGGTTCACTGCTAAAGAAGACACAAGTTGTCATATTAGTTTGTTTGTTTCTATTTAAACTGTTCATCATCCATTTATAAAAATACACCTGTTAGAAAGCGAAATTGGTTTGCCATCAACAGGTCCCCCCAGCTCCCATTTCCTTACAGACACAGAAATGTGAATTTTCAGGTGTTATAAAGTGAACACAATTTGCCAGTCAAGTATGGTTGTTTATTATATTGCTATGACTGTACTCCACAATTGTTTTAGCAATCCTGAATGTTATTCTCCAAGTCTGATCCCTTCCACTACAGAGGGTATAAAAGCCTTTATTTGTCTTAGGGATGTCAATCAAATAGACATATTTAAAGTTCATAATAATCCTTATAAATGTTTGTCCCTCCTTTTTCCACCCAAATATGATTTTTCTGCAGGGTGAGAGTGCAGATGCCTGTCCTGTGTACTCATCCACCATCTCTGGGTCCTGCAGGGATGATGTAGGATACAAAGATGTACAGCTGAGTTTCTGTCTAATGATGTTTTGTCACAGTTCCAATTATCTCACACAAGCTCTACTTTTTCCTATGCAGAGGAATATGTAAAATATGAAATATTTCATCTTACATATAACATATAACATATAACATATAACATATAATATATAATATATAATATATAATATAATATATAATATATAATATATAATATATAATATATAAT
>JAWWMS010000287.1:4913360-4927519 GCA_035048045.1 Chlorospingus semifuscus | reverse complement strand
TGCAAGCTGTTAGCATCTGGGTAATGGTTGGAGGCTGATCAGGCAAAGTTAAAATAATTTTTCTACATTCATCATTAGCATTTACAAAAGGAAGGTTTTGAACAATATAGGAACGGGCTTGTTCATCTGGACATTGCCTTTCAACTGCTTGAGTTAATCTATCTAAAAAAGAACTGTAGGATTCTGTTTTACCTTGTTTGATCAGTGGATAAGAATTTAAATGTGTACTAGCTGGCTCAAGTGAAAACAAGGCTTTTCTTGCAGCATCTTTAATGTCTGCTAATACAGGCTGAGGCAGGTCTACTGCTTGATTTTCAGCTTTATGGTAATGTGAGTCACTTGCTAATTGAGCAACATCTAAATCTGCATAATCAGTATTTGCATATTTTTCAACTAACTTATTAAGAAGTTTTTTCTATTGTAATTCCTGTAGTCGGTACTGTGAATTGGCTAAAATCAGAGAAGCTACATTTTTACAGTTAGCAGGGACTAAATCATAAGAGTTAAAAGTATTTTTCAACACATTGTTAAAATAGGGAGAAGAGAATCTACTTTCTTTCAAAGCTTGACATAATTTCCTTATATCATGGTGAGTGAGTCTTTCATATCGTGGGTTTTGATTATTCTTACCATATATTACTGGTAATGCAAGGAATTGTTTCTTTGAGTCTAAATCTTTTTCTAATCTCTGATTAATGTAAGGCTATTTCGGCAATCTTAATGGGAAATCAGAATTGGAGCTGACATTTTCACTTTGTTTAATTGTAGTTTGCATTTTATTTTTATCTTTCATCAATACTTTTTCTGACTCAGGGAAGCAGACAATTTCACTAACAGCAGCTGTTCTGGGAAGTCTGCTAATGTTTGAATTCTTGGCAGGGACGTTGCTGTAGCAACAAGCTTTTCTGGGAATTTTGCTAGGGTGAATATGAGGACACACTTCTAGATTCTTGGCAGAGAATTTTAAACAACACGCTTCTCTTGGAGCCTTGTCATGAGGGACAGAGGAGGGCTGTATCAAACAACACGCCTCTTCTGAAGCTCTGTTTGAAGGGGCTGGGAAGGAGGCGTGTTCCTCGGATCGAGGAACAAAGCCAAAATTTGCTTCAGTGTTTGTCTTTGAACTTATATCTCTGATAACGTTAGGAGCATTAATGCATGTTTCACAGTGTCTCTTTGCTAACGAAAACTCAGCTGGAGGGCTGCTAACATCAAACTGAGGATTTAAAATTCTATCTTTTCTCTCAATAGTAAAAGAAACAGACTCTGAGTTTTTTAAAACTTCAGCTTGTTTTTTCTTAGAGATCTTTAGAAAATGTTTTGCTCTTTTTTCTAACTTCTGCTTGGGCAGAGCTCCCCTAGCTTGACTCAATTCTTGGTTGCTACTGCTAACTATTACATTCGACTTCTTTACTGTCTTGCTTTCTAGAAACAAAGCTGCAGCTTCAGCTATTTCACTTTCTGTATCAAAAGCTTGACAGAAAATCTAGGTAGTGACTTATTTGAACAATTCACCAAAAAAGAACTCCTTGAATCTCTAAGCACTTGACACGCTTGAACTGAATTTGGAGCGGTACTTTCCCGAGAAGGGACATCAGTGGTAGAAGCAGCTTCTACAGCCCCCCGACCAGGGAAAGTAGACTCTAAATCAGTTTTTACTGTCTTTGCATGTACAATTTTAGAACACACAGTTTCTTTATCACAAAACATCTTTTCATTTTTCCCTTCTACACATCTTACACTCTCTCTTGAACAAATTTCACAAATTTTCACGTTCTCGAAACGTAACGAAAAGTCTGAACAGTTTTCTTGACACAGCAAGAGTTCATTTTTTTTCAGAGGGAGGGCCGGAAGGCTGTTTTTGGCTGCAGGAACGTTAGAAAGCTTGGAAGAAACAGAGGACACCACACTGTCTACAGAGTCTGGAGATACACTCGATAAATTCTCTGAGAGGGACGCAGGCTCTATTTTACTTGGATTTAAAGAGTCTGAGCAAGATATTTTGTTTTGTGAGTCAGAACTGTCCTGGTTAGTATCAGTTTGTTTAAAACACTCCAGCAAAGCCCTAGAGGCTGGGATAAGTGCACTTAGGCTCTCATCTTTTTCGAGAGAGAACAAGTTATAGATTTTCCAGTTTATCTGAGCCCAAAAATCAAAGGTAAAAGCAGACTGTAAATTTATATTTTGAGTATTCACTTTCACCCAGATGAGTAAATTTTTAAGCTCAGTTTTTGAGATATCGGAAGGTCCTTTTTCTTGTAACATTGTGTCAAGCCGGTAAAATGCATCCCATTCTGTTTTAGTTGAATGATTTCCCATTCAGGAAATGAATGATTTAGTTGAATGATTTCCCACCCAGGCGCCCCCTAGAAAAGGATTACTTACAAACACATCAGCTGTAGACAACGAGAGGGATGGTATAGTCCTCCTGATTAACACCTGGGTCTCCGGCGGCCAGGTTTCCCACAATTTTCTTTTTTATCCTAGTCTACTTTTCCTCACACGAGGCACCATTATGCCGCGGCTACTATATACAAGCACGAACGGAGACGGGACAATCCGAACCAGTGTTGTGAGCTGTTTATTTCACACATCAGTCTCAGTACATTGTTAGGACAATGGAGACTGGATGTTCACAGCTCTCTGATTCAAATGGAATGCCAAGGAGGCGTCACATTACAGGGTAGCATAAAGCCATCTCAGCCTAGGTTTCAGCCAGTCACACATAGAGCAAAACATATTGACAAAAATTCTGTCCAATCATATGAAATACACATAATGGTAGTTAACACAATAGGGACTTACTTTCTAACACAATGGCTCATTTATCAGAGACAAAGCACAGAGACACATTCATACTAACCTTCTAAAGATATACATTAAATAACCTTGTTGCAACCTATAAAGACACATTACAGAAGTCTATTGTTCTATTTCTCACATCTACTCTACTGCTTAGAAAACTTTTCGCTGTATTAGCAATGTTCGCAAGTCTGCTGTCTGAGGCCTGCCTTTTTAACCACTTTCTCAAAACCCTGTAATTTTATGAATCCCAGCAATTCCCCCTCTCTGTTGACTCAAAAAGAAACCTTCATTTTCTTGTCGTTTACTACTTGCATTTCATAGCTCTACTGTAAAATTTCTGCTTACTATCTGCTGGAGGCCTATTCGCGCTGATCCTAAGCATTGCTATGTTACAGCACGGCAACTTAATGCTGTGAAGGCCCAGTCCTTGAAAGAGATATGAATCATGTTTGACAATAGTTACAAGTTATTGTTTAAAAAACTTTGTTGCAATCTATGAAGACACATTACAAAAGTCTATTGTGCTGTTTCTTAAGTCTGCTCTACTGCTTAGAAAACTTTTCGCTGTATTAGCAATGTTCACAAGTCTGCTGTCTGAGGCCTACCTTTTTAACCACTTCCTCAAAACCCTCTAATTTTATGAATCCCAGCACAGCAGCAGCAAGTCCTTGTTTAAAAGTGACTGTCTAGACACAGGAGGCCATCATTTCCCAAACACAGCCTCCCCTCTCCAGGGCCTTTTCCCTCCCACAATTTGAGACGTGGCCTTTTCAACCCAGCCTGAGAAATGATGCTTACATGGAGCACTTGGCACTATGAAATGTGGAAAATGGGCCCACTCACTTTGTCAGGGATTTAAAATCATGTTTTCCACACCACCAGCATCAATCACAACACAGGACGCTTCGTCTTCAGCTATGTGATTTCTGTCAACCAACTTTTTCCCACTTAGTGACAAGCAATGGAAAAAGGAAACATTTTTGCAATATTAATTTCTTTTAAATGTATTATTAATGAGAAAAAATAAATTAAAACAGTTCTTGCACCTTGGTATTTGATGACCTATACCAGATTAAATGTCAGTAATAGCTGGCATTTGAGAACCTGTCTCATCCATCTTATGCAGAAAATGCTACAATAATCATCATTATGTAGGATTACATTAAATTAATCAAAAATCCTCAGTATGCAAGCTTTAGGAATCTCAGGGCTCCTTCCCAGGCAGAAAGGCCAGGATTACATTGAGACTTTAGATCCCAAAGGCTTCAGACCCTGCAAACTGATGATTTTAAGTCATTATGAGTTAGCAGTCAACAGAAGGGAGGGGGATTTGTTTTTTTTTCCTTTCCAGCAAATTCAAGGAAAGATGTAAGGGGTGTTTTGGGCTTATTTTTGTTTATTTGTATTTTTGTTTGTGGGTTTTTGTTGTTGTTTTGTTTGCTTTGGTTTTGTTTTCTTTGTTTGGTTGGGTGCTTTATGTTTTTGGTTTTTTTTTTTGTTGGTTTTAATTTTGCTTTTCGTTCTTGTTTGTTTGTCAGTTTGTTTTCTGCTTTTTTCTGCACGCTGTGGGAAGCAACAGTGCTGGTACATCCCTCAGTGCACCTGCTCTCAAAGCTCTTGGGTTACATTTAAGTCATTAAATATAATATAATCAATGACATCAAAGCTGAAGATGATCTAGGATGAAGAAACAGGTGAGGCTGTAAAAAAGACTATTCTGACAAAAAATTACACCTGAAATTTATATTTCAAATAAGTATATAACTTCTAATTGGTATAAAAAAAATTACTTCAAATTAAGTTTATGCATGTTAATGGTCTTACCTTATGCCAAAGAGGAGCAAAACCATTTAATATTTGATCTCCACAAGCAAACACCACTAACACAATAAATCCTTGAGCTGGTTTAGATTGTGCCAGTGGTTATTTATCACAGTGTGGAACAGAAAATAGACAGCAGAAAATAGACAGCCTGTGCTTGGCAGCAATGGACAGAACTAATAATCTGTGTCCTGGCTTTCCTTTGGGGTGATGCAGTAAACTTTGCAGAATTATTATAAATTGAATTATTCAGATTCAATTGATGATTTCAGTGATGAACAGCAATTAGATATATTCAGGGATCACCAAGAAAAAAATTTATCTAGCCAAACTATAACTGCACAAAATGAAATAAAACCAAGATTCTCATCCAGCATTTTGATGCTCCTGTTTAGGAATCTCTGTTCTTTAATGTTTGTGGGGGTTTTTTTGTAAAGTAATAAGTTTTGAAGTGAATATTAGAACTTACATCTGAATTTCTGATGTTTCAAATATTTTTCAATATTTGAAACATTTCAATATTCAAATATATTTCTGGATTTCAAATATTTTCTGCTGCAGGGGTTGGTTTGGATGCTGCAGGTCCAGTGGTGGCACGTTTCAGAGCTACAAATCTTCCCACTACAAATTCCTACCTGGGGCATTATTTAATGTCAGCAACAAGTGAATTACCTGATTTCAGGTCTCATCCTGCCACTTGACAGTAAGTAAAAATAGGCAGTTTTGCTTCCTCATTAACTACTGAGTAAACGAGTAATTTTCTCCCCAAAATTGTACTTGCATACTAAATTTATAAAAAAACCCAAACCCCAAACCAAAGTCTTGTCTGAAACAAAGATCATAGGCAACAAATTATCAAGTTAGTAAAAAGAAAAAGCAAAGAAGGATTTTTACAGAACTGTAATATTTGAAATTAAGTTGGAAGTATTGATTTGCATTGTTTTATCTCTTCTGAGATCACACACTCTTTAAATCTTCATGATATTTTTTCTTAAGGCACTACAAAACAGAACTCAATTTCAGTTAAGTGTCAACAAAATTGGTTTTATTTCACCACGGAGAAGGCTCTTGTGCTTTTGCTTTTGTTAATCTATTCTTGATCTGCTAACCTTTAATTTACAGCAGCAAGGCCTAGTGGGAAGGCAGAATTATTTATGATACCACTAGTAATTAGGCACTAATTACTAGAACTAATATGAAGCTGCTAGAAAGCTGTGCATATATTCAGGATTTAAAGTCAAGGAGTGCTGATTTGTAACACAAATACATAAGCAACAGAAATATTTCCATTTTGACTTCCAAAGGTTCCCCAGCTGAGAGCCCATCGATGATCTGCCACATTACTTAATAAATTTCTAATTTGGCAGAGAAGTTATACAAATAATTGTTAAAAAGGATTTCCTGCTTTTGGTTCTAATTAGGAAATATTTTCACAGACTTTTCCTGAAAGATTTACTGAGTGCCAAGAAGAAAACAAAGACAAAAAAGTTTCAGTATGTGGTGGTATGTAATGATATGGAGATACTGACTGGAGTGTAACAGTAAACTGCTGGAGGTTCTGTATCTTGATGTTCAAAGTGATAAATATGCATCTATTTATTTATTTCAGTCATTGGTTTGAAATTTCCCTTTTCATTAGAGCAGATCATTCTAATAACTCTTATTAACTGAATTATCTGCTGCTACTTTCCACATAGAGTTTGTGTCACCTGAAGAGCAGTGAAAACCTGTGCTGGCATGACAAAGTACTTTATAGAAAAGCCACATGTGTAATACACTCACTGTGCTTGTTACAGAGCTGTGAACATAAGTAATGAATTAAATAAGAGGCTGCAAGAAGCAACGTGGGAATTGTGGGATTAAAGATGCTGTCAGGTGATCCAGAGGCACAGCATCCACTTCTACTCCAAACACAGTTATAGAAATTTTTTTAAGCAGTTGGAAAAATGTAGTAGCAAAAAAACATGCTTTGTTTACAAAAATGATGAAGAGATTAGCTGAAATCAAACAAACGAAGACAGCAATAAAATAAATAAAATAAATTCCCTGTCTCCTCCCAGAGAACCCGAAAAACCATGGGGAAAATGTACCAAGATATTCAACAACAAAATAAATATTATTTCCGGGGATTACTGGGTTATCTATCTATCTATTTGTATCAACCAAAAATTTTCTGCTGTGAGAGTTTGACTCCTCCTTGTTCTCTGGGGATAAAAGCATGGAGTGATGGCATGTTCAGCATGGAAAGAACTCCAGAAAGTCACAAATCATAAATGATTAATTGAACAGAAAAATACAAGGCATTTTTGCCCTTCTCCTCCTGCCCTGCTCCACTCTGCCCTGGGCTGTCCCATTTCTGAGGAATGGGACACACAGGATCACCCCAGCCCACAATTCCTCTGCAGTGCCCAATGAACCCATTCCTGATTTCCCTATTTAGGGAAGGAATTTCACGAGCAATTTTGAAGCCAACAAACAAATCTGCCTCCTGATTACTCTTCTGCAGCACCAGAAATGTAGAGATGTGTTAGCAGCCCTGGCTCCAAGCAGAATGAGGAGAAAAGGGGGGATTTGTACACCCCAGAAATGGCTGCATGCACCATCTCTGTACTAATGTTTCAAATACCAACCTACCCCACACAGAATTAGATAGAAAGACAATTTCTGAAAATTACTAAAATGGAAAAAAAATGAAGAAAGAATTGCAGGAAAAATAAAATAAAAATACTTTTCTGGCCAAGTATAGGACTATATTAATGTGAAAAGAAGTCAGGTTATGTCAGCATGAACTTATAGCTGGGCCATCTACACTACCTTACCTATTTTATTATCAGAACTCAAAGAAGTACGTTATGGCTGATGTCATCAATATTACGCAAAAAAAGGAATTCTAACATATTTATGATTCATGCCACTCAGTCTCACAGGCTTTTGGTCACATCAGTGCTCACTAAATCACTTTTTCCTTGCTCAAAATAGAACTGCTCCCCAACTCTCCAGTCCACCAGGCTCACAGTGATGAGTACTGTTGCATTTTAGAGCTGCTTAACTTATCTGTTTTATTAATTAACTAATTATCTCATTTTAGGAGAAGAAGAAACAATATAAAGCCCAATACAAATGCTGAGTTCCTGATATCTCATGCACTGAGTGACAGCAGGAAAGGAGGCTGAGCTGCACAAGGAAGGCAGCTGCACGTGCAGCCTAAGAGGAATTGATAGAGATGCTTTTATTTAAGCAGCTGATACAGGCTGAGGAGAAGATTCTCTCTGCAGCAGACAGCCTGAGAGCAGATCATGGTGTGCCTACCTGTCAGGAAGGCTTAGCTTCTTTATTTTAAGACAAAACTGATATACACTGACACGAGTGAGAGTGGATCAGCAAACAACCTGGTGGGATTTGGAGGGGAGCAGGGCACTGCCTGTTTGCTTGCTTGATGACAGGATAAAAGCAATAATCCACAGGCATCATTAATGAAACATATTCTTTGCATCATTTTTGTCTGATGCCAGAAATATAATTAATACCTACTTTGCATATTACTTGCAATGGAAGTGACTTTGCTCTAATCAGCCTGAGGTGAAGGGAGCACAGATTAACTCAGGGCTTTCTTCCTCTCCCTTTGCTTCACCATAATTGTCCTCCTCTGACACACCCCAGTGAATCATCTCACAACCTGCAGCAGTTTATAATCACTCACATTCCTCACTGCCCTCTGTGAAGAGGCAGAAGATAGCTTGGGTTGGGACACACAGGCACCACCTGCTGCAGAGCACTCATTTCCTTTCTTTCCTTATTAAAAGATCTGCTCCTGGTCTTTTCACATTTTTTTCCAAAAGAGGGAAGAGTGAAGAGCAGTAAGGATACTACTTTATATTCCTTAAGAGCTGTGTTCAGCAAGCAGTAATTGCTTGATTCAACCTGCTTCTTGATGGCACCTGGCAAGGGAGGTGCTTGCTTGTCAAAGCATAATGGGGAGACAGCAGCGGTGACAATCAGCACAGCAGATCAGATGGTGCCCAAATCCCTGTGAAACCTACACCAATAAAAGGATAAACCCCTGGGATTCAGCTCTTTTTGGAAATCCTGATTGCTTCCAAGTCACTGAGATCCAGTCCCATCCCTGTTAAGTCAGACAAGGTCTCACCACACAAGTGATGAACCCCAAGAACTCTGAGCACAGAAGCACCACTCAATTATAATTCAAAACTTCATCCTTCCTGCTATTATTTGGTTCCTTTTTTTCTTCTTTTTTTTTTTATTTTCTTCTTCTTAATTAAACTAGTAATTGAGGCTGTGCTATGAGCTGAACTCAATTAAATAAGTCAGGCTATGCTCAACACGTGCTCCCAAAACTCTGCCACTCAAAGCCCAGGCTGGAACATCTAATCTGCAAGCATCAGACAGCTGTAAAGAGGAAATAAATTGCTATCTGAGCATTGTGCTATTGAACATGTCTAGGAAAAGGCAGCACTCTCCTCAGAGTCTAAAGAACAGCTGAAAATCTAAGGACAATTCCAAAGGAGGAAAAATTCAATCAAAAAGAAGTATTTACTAGAGAGAGAGAGGAGCATTTCTTTGTTTTTTTGGGTAATTACTCTGCATTAGAGGTTTTGCTTTAATATTTTATCAAGCACGGTGATTTCAGCATCACATGAAGTTTTCTGGTGAGAGGGTAACAGAGGGTACCAGATACTCCAAGGGCTGGGGTAAATCTGTTGCTGACTTGATGAGTTCTTCAAATGTCCATGTACCTACTGCTACATCAGAGAACCTGGCCCAACATTTCCTTCTGAAACTTTTCTATTACTGTGTAAAACAGAAGAGAAAACAAAACCAATAAAACCAGGTATGAGTAAGATAAAAAAATTCTCATTTCTAATGAAAATTATTTATTTACATGTTTTAAAAAAGCTTCAGAAAGATAATATTTGGTGGCTAAACACTTGTCTGCTGTGTTGGAGGAGTGGAGATACTTGGATTTGGAAGTACCAGACATTACATGAGGATTTCCAGTGGCTGTGGTTTCCCCAAGAAATTTCCTTTTTCATGGTAACTGTGAAAGTTCCCAGGTTCACCTCAAAATAGAACAGAAAATCTTTTGCAGGACAGAAAAAAGTTCTCCCTATCACCTCAACTTCTGAAACATTAAGAGATACGAATGATTCAACTTTCTTCATAAACAAAAAAAAAGAACAATCAATTTTGATGGTAGAAATCCCAGATATCAGCTGATTCCTTACAGAAAATGTTCTCTGCATGGTTAGGAGTAGCCTAAACCAAAGCAGCACAAAAGGGCAGTAGCTGTAGTGTTTATTTTGTGTTTTCCTAATCTGTTAAGGATATCCAGCTATCCTCATATCCAGAAACAGATAAGCTGCCTCAAATCAATGCTCAGAATGTTTTGAACTGCACACTGCCATCACAGATTTGTGAAAACACCAGCTATTTATAGAAATAAATAATTGGACATGAAGCTCTTCCATTGTCATAACAGATCACTGGACATCATGGGATGTTCATTAATCTTTGTTTCAGTTTGAACACATTCTATTTGAACAGAAATGGAAGCCATAGGAACAGAATACACATGTGCTTTATTAGCAGCTGTTTTTCAAATGCATTCTCTAATGCCACATAACAAAGTCAGTGATCCAAGAGAGCTAAGAAATTCACAGGGTAAAAGGACTGAAAAGGATGATATTATTAAGCCTCTTTTCAGGTTTTCCTAATAGGAATCCCATCACTAATCAGTCATTCGTAACAAATACTCATTAATTGTCATCCTTCCCAAAGCACTCAGCAACAGGCCGGCATTTTAGAGGTGAGGAGGTTGAAATGTAGAGCAGTGAGCTCACAAAACTGACAAGTATAAAAACAGGAAGAAAAAATGAGTGTTTTTTAGCTCTTACACCTGTGCCTCCCCCATCTGTTTGTAGCTGGGTCTTTACTGAGCACCGAGCAGGCGGCGTGCCCGGAGCTTAAACACATCATGGGAGGCAGAGACGCATTGGCACCTCCTTGTTTGCCAGCTACAGCAAATATTTGCTTTCATTTCCCAAGCCCTGCATTGACATCAAATAATTTATAACTCTATTGAGTATAAACCTCAAAATTAGCTCATTTGGCTCACGCAGAATTAAGCTGATGTGCTACAGAAGACGAGGAGGACTCTGTGTGCTTGTGACATACCCAAAGAATTTAGAAACACAAAGTGCTCAGTTCTGCCTTCTGCTGAACACATGTCTAGAAAACTTGATAAAAAATGAGTTTTGGTAAGGTTTTATGAAAGCCCCCTCCACATTTTTGGTCAAGGTATTAGGTCTCTGCCACAGAGCCACAGTGGCAGCTACTGTAATTAAGGCAAAATGCTTGATTATATCAAAACATTGATGCAGTTTCTTTGGTTTCACCTTTTCCCAGATATATTTCTGTACAAAGGGTTCTCCCCAAGGGACTTAGACTTTACAACTAGACAACTTTGTGCTCATAAGTCCTTGTTTAAATTTTTGGTGAGATCCTGTTGGCTTTTGCATGCAGGAGGCAAAGTTCAGTTTTCAAGAACGTGCACTTGCTACGAGAGAAAGATGCACAGGCTCTGTGGATTCTCCCACAAAACCACTTCCCCACCACTGGTTACAGTAAATATTTCAAAAAAAAATTTATATTCCAGTTTAAATACTAATAATAGGTGTAACACAGTTTCCCAAGAGTGTTGAACACTTCTATAATAATACTAAAGACTGAGATTGCCCCACTTGCATAAGGCTTCTTTTTCAAACATTGAAATGTGTTTATATTCTTTCTTCATATCTTGACCAGAATAAAAGAAGACCCATTCTTCTATTATTCTTTTTTTTTCCCCCTAAATTCCCACCTTTACTTCAAGTCTCTTTATCCATCTATTTTTCACACTACTACTTAGCTCCTTAACTAGATATTTATCCTCACCTCCCTGTTTCAGAGCACTGCCCCTTGACTGGAAGCCACAAAAGCTGAGCAGTCTCAGATGTCCCCATTTGGGAAATAAAAGGTTTAATTCATCCAGCTTGTTTTTGAGATCTTAGAGTTTGGCATTCAATAAAGAGTAATTGCATATTCTTGAAAAGAGCTCATGGTGCACGTAGATAAATACACTGTATTTTAAGCACACAATGAATTTTAAAATGCATATAATGACTTGAAATATTTCTTCATTGCTGTCACAAAACTGTTTAAATTTTTTTTTTTCTTTAATCTATCATGACTGTAGCTATAAATCCAGTGATGGAAAATAAGCATTTTCATTTGATTAAGCATTTTGAAGCAGCACTGAGTTTGGGGAACACTCGCTTGAAGCACAAAATGAGAAATAAAATGACGCAATGAAAGGTAAATGTCACCAATCTTATGATTAAAAATACAATTAGGGAAGACTTAAAACTAATTCTGTGTATGATTTTTTTCTTTTTTTTTTTCCTTTAAACTGTACCACATGTTTTTGTTTTTTTTCCTTTAAACTGTACCACGCAAATATGCAACACAGACAGCTTCACCTAGAGAGGCCAGGTCATGGGCAGCCAGTGACTTCGAACAGGTGCCCTGCAAAACACTCCTGGTGCCAACAGAGCTGTGGCACAACCTTTGCTTTATTTATTGTGAGAGGGAATGGTGTTAGAAACACAAAATAGGAATTAAAAATCACATAAACCAGAAATGGAACAACCTTCTAAGCCATGTGTAAACTCAGCAGCAACACAGGAAGGGTTCTCCACTGGAAATTTTCATGGCTTTTTTAAAGTCTTTTTATTTGCAATTAAGGGAATGAAGTAATTACAGCTGGCTAAGTTTTCATGAGGCATTCTGTCAAAGAAAATTATATATAGCCACAGACAAGATATAATATATATCTGCAGGAAACCAGAATGGTTGGATTCACCTCCCAGATAAACCTTCAGCATCTTTCTTTTTTTACACTGATTTTATAGCAAATTCCTGTTAAAGTATCTTCCATGAACACCAAGTTCTTCAGAGAACCTGAAATTTGAAGAGTTTGCCTAATAATCAGTTTAGGGAAAGGGGGGAAGCAGAAAATCCAGGCAATGGGCATCCCCCAGAGCTTAAGGGTGAGATCAGCATCCTCAGTGTGAGCCTGTTGAGAGCCTGAGTGGTACTGGGTTTAAATGAATATTTGAATGATCTGTGCCAGAGGACACAGTCTCAAGCTGCACAAGGGAAATACAGGTTGGATATCAGGAAAAAGTTTTTACAGAAAGGGTGATAATGTTCTGGAATGGTTTCCCTGGGGAGGTGGTGGAGTCCCCATCCCTGGGTGTGTTTAACAAAGCCTGGATGTGGCACTGGGTGCCAGGGTTCAGTTGAGGGGTTGGGGCTGGGTTGGACTCGATGGTCTTGGAGGTCTCTCCCAACCCAGTGATTCACAGTGAGCTCAGCTCCTCCCCTGAATTCTGTGAATTCTGTGCGTTGGGGTTTGGGCTGGGGCTGTGAACACCTCAGGGACTGAACTGGGCTCTGCAGAGGTTTTGGGGCACCTGGGCTGCAGAACTGCTGGCTCCAGCCAGGAGTGTTGGAAAACCCCTCACGGGGCAGGAGCTCCCAGCTCTGGTTCAGCTTTTGGCACCTTTGGTTTTGGGCTTCCCAGGGATTTCCCAGCGGGGTTTGACTTTCCCCATCCTGACGTTTGTGAGCAGTTCCCTTTGCACCAGGGGCTGGTTCTGGCCACTTCTCCTTTTTATGACCTTAAAGTCGAGGTCTGGGCAGGTCCCTGCAGCTGCCCCCATTGGACCAATGCCCTTCTTGGACCCCCCTGCCTTGTCCCTGCTCCCAAAACCACAAACACTGAATAAACAGGAATAAAGGAAAACAAATGGAACAGAATAAAAAGGAAAAATAATTTTAAAAAAAAGAAAATAAAACAGAATAGAAGAAAAGAAATAAAAGGGAAGAGAGGGAAATAACTGGATTGGAATAAAAGAAAAAAATAAATACAATTACAAAAATAAATACGTATAATTATGTATTAATAATAGAATTAAAGAAAATAAATAATAAATAGAATTAAAGAAAATAATAAAATAAAACAGGAAAACAAAAATAAAATCGACAACAAATGCAAATAGAAAATTAAAATAGAATAAAAATAAAAGAGAAAATAAAAAGATGAAATAGAAAATAAAATAAAGATAAAATAGAAAATAAAATAAAGATAGAAAACAAAGTAAAGTAGAAAATAAAATTAAAACAGAAAATAGAAGTAAAAGGAATTCAGATAAGTAGAATAAAATATTGAAATAGAATAAAAGAACATAGAGTAAAACAACCTAGAATAAAATTTTTAAAATACGATAAAACACGAACCGTCTCTCCCGCCCAACATCCGCTGCCCCTCTCCCCTTCCCCCTCCCCGGCCCGTCCCTCCCGTGGGCGGGGCCGGCGCAGGCGGGGGCGGCCCCTTTAAGAGGAAGTAGCGCCGGCCGCGAGCGGCGCGCGGGAGGGCGCGGGAGCGGCGGGAGCGCGGCGAGATCGGAAGAGCG
>JAWWMS010000287.1:4902521-4913260 GCA_035048045.1 Chlorospingus semifuscus | reverse complement strand
TACATTTTGTTCCTGAGGCCTTTCAGCTTCTCAGGAGGAAAAATCCTAAGGAAAGGATTTTCCATAAAAGATGTCTGTGACACTTTCACTGTTAAAAGACCCATTTTCCTTTAGCCCTAAAAATGAGAGTGCAACAGGTATTCAAAGCATGATGGGCACTTTATTCAAAAGGTTAAAAAACCACTCTGCTGTAAAGCAAAATGGTGATTTCCCACTGTGCCTCAGTGCTGTACCCATCTTTGCTGCTCTGGGGTGTCAGAGGGAGAGCCAGGCAATTGTGCTGTGTTCTGCTTTGCTGTGAAATCCAGTCAGATTAATGAATCTGGGGTCCCTTGAGATTTGCATAATTTATATCCATGACTTGCTGTTTAAAGTGTTTTACAAAGTCAGGAAATAAATTGTAGGTTTTATAAAAATATCATAATTAAAAATTGACTTGTACTAAATATTGGCTCCGGGATTGTGTATGAAGTTCAAGTATGATGGATTGTTTTGCTCACTGAAAACTATAAAAAACCAGGAGAGACTTATGATGATAAAAAGTACTTTTTTTAGGTGGTTACATTATCAATCTTTATATTGAGCCAAATGTTGCTTGCATTTCTTCTGTGCATATTTTATTGACTTCATTGTGACCCATTGGGGCAGGACAGAAATATTTGTATTACAGTGAAGAAATATTGTCACATACAAAATTAAACTGTGTTCTTTAACCAAATATAAAATTTCAGAAGACAGAAATGTCTTTAATATGACTTAATCACTCCAGATTCTGGCAACCTGCAATAAATTTTCTGCTATAAAAACAGAAGAGGAATTTTCTTGCCTTCCTTTGCCTTAGTAATACCGATATCAAGATGATGAATGTTATTTTTTCAATAGGTTGATTCAGGAGAAAAAAAAAAGTAAAACCATGCAAAGGGGAATCTGTGACATGTAAGGCTGATCTCAATGTTTTTTTAATGAAAATGAGTTTGAGGACAGCTGTTACAATGAAAAAATGAGCCAAACTCTGTTCACTGTGTGGCTGTTCTGTTCCCAGTGAAAATCAGTGGAGCTGGACAGGACCAACAGCCTTGAATTTCCCATGGTATTGCATGTTAAATAACACAAGTTTACAATTAGACACACGCTCTTCTATTTTCATGTGCTATCAAACCAAGACTCAATTGTTTGAGGAGGGTACAGAGACATGTAAAAGAACTGCTAAAAATGTAAAGTCCTACCTTGCGGTAATGATTAAGTTTTTAAAGAAAGGGTGATAAAGGTCTGGAATGGCTGCCCAGGGAGGTGGTGGAGTCACCATCCCTGGGTGTGTTTAAAAACAGACTGTGTGTGGCATTGGGTGCCAGGGTTTAGTTGAGCTGTTGGGGCTGGGTTGAACTCCATGATCTTGGAGGTCTCTTCCAACCCAGAGATTCTGTGATTAGAGATGAAGCATGAAATGCTTTCCTACCCTTTTCCCTTGGAAAAAGGATGCTGGAAGAGACAAAATATCCAAGGAAAAGATTTGAGCAGGAGTTGGAGAGCAGCAGATGGGATGAGGCAGGGCAGGAAGGAAGCAGAGCCCCTGGACAGGGATGGGAGGCACAGCAGCACCAAAACGTTCTGCTAAAGCTTCTCTCACAGCCCTTGGCTTGAGCAGAGTGACTTGGGCACACAAATGTCTCCTGATCAAGCACTGAATGGTTTCCCTGGGGAGGTGGTGGAGTCCCCATCCCTGGGTGTGTTTGACAAAGCCTGGATGTGGCACTGGGTGCCAGGGTTCAGTTGAGGTGTTGGGGCTGGTTTGGACTTGATGATCCTGAAGGTCTCTTCCAACCTGGTGATTCTGTGAATTCCGTGAAAATTTACTTACACTGAGAGGTAAAACAATATGGAAACACCAGGCTGAGCTCAGCACTGCACATACATTGCCATTAGGGCTGGACTGAGTGCCAGCACTACCCTGGCTAAAGAGGCTGCTGAGCACCTTGAGAGCCAATTCACCTTCCCTTCTCCTCCAGAATTCATGGGGCTGGCACTTCCCTGTGTGCACATTCCCTGAAAATATCTCTTCCAGGATGGTGCTGGTTTCAGATGTATTGGTGTAAAAAGGGCTGGAGCAGCTCTCATTTTACTCATTTTGGTTGCAAACAAGCAGTGACTGAGAAGAGTTAAGTACAATTTCTTTCCTCTCCAGTCCCTCCCAGCCCAAATCGAAGCATCTTTCCCCAGAGGTTTGGCACTGACAGTGACAGTCATTACTCCTAATACTGAAAAACAGTATCATCCCCAAAACCTGTAAGAACTCTGCTTAGGAAAGAAAGATTCTGCAATCTTCATCTCAGGGTTTTCTTACCATTTGCAGAAATCCATACTACACTGCAGTGGCAAAAGCTTCCTATCAACACCTGTGGATTTCAAACTGCAAATTAGGAGCTCTATTTCTCTGCAGTGTCACAACAGCAAAATGAAGCACCAGCAGGACACCAGATGTGAAATGGTAGAGATTGTCTCGTCAAGAAAAAATTGGGTCCCATCCAAGAGTAAGGGAAAATCAAAGCTTCTACAATTTGTGTAATTCTGCTCTATGTGAAGTGGCCCATTCATGGCTCCTATTTTCTCTTTACCTAAACAAAAGCAGGTTGCTCAAATTAAAATGTAATTCAGCCATAGACAGTTAGCAAATGGAGATTTGTATCACAGCACTAGAGCAGTTATTTTCCCACCACAAAAATATATTCCTTTCATTTTCCTTTGGATGTTCAGCTAGGTGCACATTTAGGAACATATAATCGGTCTGTGTGACTGTATGTAGGAAGACATTGAGTAAAAATGTCATTTAAATAGGATCAGAGCTGCTTTCGAGCTGCTTGGAAAACTGAAAATGTTACCTAGAATTATTTAATACATGCACACTTTGTAACTGCAGATAATTACTTACCTGACAGTAAGACAGAGCCTACAACTTCATAAACATAGGAAAGCTGCTGTCATAGCTCTTCTATCTCCACTATTTCTCCTTCAGCAGATAGAAAATGGCTAAATTATCTTTCTCATCCATGGCAAACCTAATATGAGTGCTCAAACCCACCACATGCTGAGGAGAAAATACAGCTCAGGTGCCCCTGGTTATTATTAGCTGTCATATTTTTTATTCTAAGAGGTCTGTAAGACTTCATTATCTGATTTTACAGCGGTTCTTTGCTGGTAACGAGTGAAACCAAGTAAAGAAGCACAAATAAATGGAATTGTGTTCACTCGGGGAGGTGCAGAGTGGCCATCCTGGAGAGGCTCCTCCAGAGCAGACAGCCAGGGTTCAAACTGAGGCCAGCTCACCTTAACACCTGTAAATCAAAACCAAACCTGTGCCCTGGGAACTGTCCACACATTGCAGGAATTTACAGCAATGGGCAGGATCACAGCTTTTCTCTTTTCTAATCCCTCTGCCTGCCTGCAACAACCTAATGATGTTCTTCATGCTGAAGCTTTCTTAGCTTTGTTCCTACTTTCCTTTTTCTCTTCTCATTTTTTCCCCAAATAAGTTTGTCCACTCTTCCCATACCTTCGTCCCCTCTCACCCAATTTGCTCCTTTTGCACTTTGAATTGTATCTGCTTGTCTGACCTCAGATTATTTTTACTGCCCTTTCTACAAGCTGGCATTTCATATTGTCTTTCCCACGTCTGTCCATACTCATTTTAAGCACTAAATTGTACTTTCCCTTCTACAGCTTTCCAATGTGATTTGAAATTGAAGAGAGAAGCAATAGCCTCAAGGCATTCAAGCCCATCCATTTAAACCTGATCATAGAGAAGGCTCTGTAACTGTGAAGCTCACATCTTTTTTTATGGTCTCTTTTCCCCTGGAACACCAATGCAGAGAAATATCATGGTAGAATAAAAAACTCATCATTAAGCCCCAGTGTGTGTGAATACGGAGGCAAGCCAAAACATAAATAGATATTTGGCTTTTGGCAAGATAGTGTTTGGCATTTAATACATCAAGCAGTAATCTGCATTGTATTTATTCAGCTGAGCATTTAGGGTGCATTTGAATGTGAGAGTGATAAATAGAAAGGAGTTACACAAACTGCAATCAAACTGTGTGCTATTCTAGGCCTTGGAATTACTAAAATGAAAATACAAATAGAACAGGAAGGGGGGTGTTTCTATAAAGGATGCTATAGCTAATACCTCTAAGGGTTTATTTGTAGGTGCAATTCTTTTTCTCTCAGTGGAAAACTGCACCTCTGAGGCAGCTCTCCCGAAATTCTCGTCTATGCTTGGTACAATAGCCTATGTATGAGACTACATTTCCCATTCAGCTTTTACAAATGCAATCCAAAATTTTCCAAGGCTGGCTGGTAACAAGCCAGTTCAGCCATCACAAACCCCACAGATCAGGCACTGACTCAGGCAAAATTGCTGTGATTGTAGCTCATATTTATTTTTGGAGTGTTATACTGTCATTTATCTGCGGGCCAGCCCCAGGAACTGGATTGCAGCTTTGTGTCCCTCCCCATGGCTCCAGGTGAATTAATTGCCAGATATTGACATGTTGCTTGTCCTGTGTTTATCTCATTACCTGCAGGGGACAGATGCTGAACAGCTGCTGAGGTGGACAATCTTTTGTATTGTAAGCAAATAGGTTTGCAATTCTGCTGGTATTTCAATGCTTATCTTTCTGCAATATAAGATTTGCCATTTAATATACTAGAGGATAATCCATGATGTATTTGTTTACAAATACAAGTTTGGGCTGCTTGGAACAAAACAATCCAGGAACTTTTTTTTTCTGCTACATTCTCAATGAGTTGCAGGGGCTGAAAGGAGAATTTTCTGGAGATCTTTTGGCAGCAGCTGTTCCTCTGGTTTGCTTTCTCTAGCTTATTATGCATTACAGTCAATCCTAAAACCACTTTTCCTTGAATGAATATGCCCAAAATTGGTCGTGTGCAACTTTTTAACAAGTGGAGGTTGGAACCACTGAGGCAAAAGGAAAAGAAATGTTGATCCACAAATCAGAATTGTATTTCTATAACTAGAAAGAAAGGAAACTGCCAGCTGACTGAAATCCCAGTTTGTCCTTGCTGGTGCTAAAGGCATCTGGATTTCTGAATTTAGAGTTTACTTCGCAGGAGCCTAAAGGTCAGATAGGAGTCGGGCAGGCTGCTGGCTGCTCACTGAGGTGTGAGACATGCATGAATTCAGCCCTGTCCACAAGACACTTCCATGGTCTCCATGGCTGTGGAGATGACTGTCCTGATGTCAGTGACCTCAATACAGCTGTGGGACTTTCAGCTGTGACTTCCTACACCCTTCTGAGTGTGTTAAGGCTAACTAATACATCTTAAACCAAACACCACAACATACATCCACTCCTTATTTCAGGTGATTTAACCACGGATCATAGTTTACACAGAAATGAAGAAAAGCATATTTGAGAGCAGCACATTGTGAGAGATGATTGGAGCTTGCCTGCAGGAAGGACGTGATCTCTTTGCTGTTGCTATTTTTAATTGCATTCTTGCTATCCTGGAATGCAAGCAAAACTCTACATTAAAATATTAACATTTCATCTGCAGCATCACCTGCTGCCTTCATCTGTTAATGCTGATGCCTTCAAGGTGATATAGCTCATTGGTCTTTGGGCAATAAAACACCCCAAAACATTCAGCAGTGATGACCTCACAGAGGCCAAAGCACCATCTGGCAGAGGCCAGAAAGTGCCACGGGGCACAGGAGGCACCGAGGGCCCTGCCTGGGGAGAGCTGCACTGGCAGCAGGCACAGAGCACTCTCTGCTCATAAGCCCTTGTTTAAATTCTTGGTAAGATCCTGTTGGTTTTTGTATCCTGTTGGTTTTTGCATGGTGAGATCCTGTTTTGTGCAGGAGGCAAAGTTCAGTTTTCAAGAACATGCACTTGCTACGAGAGAAAGAAAGATGCACGGGCTCTCTGTGGGTTCTCCCACAAAAACACTGTCCCATCACTGGTTACAGTAAATATTCCAATCCAAATATTAATATTCCAGTTTAAACGCTAATAATAGGTGGAGCAGTTTCTCAAGACCGTTGAACACTTGTACAATAATGCTAAAGACTGACATTGTCCCACTTGCACAAGGCTTCCTTTTTAAATATTGAAATTTCTTTATATTCTTTCTTTACATCTGTAACCAGAATAAAAGAAAACCCATTCTACTTTTCTTTTTTCCCCTTAATTCCCACCTTTTCTTCAAGTCTCTTTATCCATCTATTTTTCACACTACTACTTAGATCCTTAACTAGATATTTATCCTCACCGCCCTGTTTCAGAGCACTGCCCCTTGACTGGAAGCCACAAGGGCTGAGCAGTCTGAGACGTCCCCATTTGGGAAATAAAAGTTTTAATTCATGCCCTGTTACTGGTCCATGATGTTAATTACAATTACATATTCACTGCAGAACTTTATGGCTTGTGTGGACAGATGAATAGAGACTTGATTAACAAGCTATGGAATAAATGGATTTACTTCTGAGGCTGATATTTCTGAAACTGCGGGTTTAGTAAAGTAATATTTCCTGTTATTAACTGGCAAGAGGGAAGCAAATCATACACAGTCACATCTCTAAGGAGTACATGAGACGAAAGGCATGAATATCATCATGCAGCCCTGTGGTCTGGGAGTATTTACAGTAATAAATCTTTTGTGAGAAAGCTTTTGCATTCCATGTCTCAGCATCTGCACTTCTGCTACAACAATCTTGTCCTGTATGTGGTTTTTTTTGGTTTTTTCTTCCCTTTTTACAGAAGGGTCAGAAACCTGCTTACACCTTCTTGTGCTGAGAGGCAGCTGCTGCCAATTTCACCCTACTCTAAGTCGTGCAGCTCTGAGGTGATGACAGACAGGAGTTCACACTCCCACACTGGCAGCTGTGTCCCTCCGTACCTCCCAGGGTCACTTTAAAAAATGGAAGTGGAAACTCAGTAGAAATCCTTTCTGAAGTTCTGCTGGGCATCAGAAAGCTGTCTTTTAGAATAATGAACAATGTGCCACAGAATAAAGAACGCGTCTTGCTTTGAACAGCGCCAAAAAGTGAGGGGTGGCAAGGAATGTGGGGAAGGCAATGGGACATCCCACTGTTCCAGCTGAAATAGGATGCAGGCGAGTAGGATGTATAGGAAAAGCTGTCTGTATAGTGTGATTTCAACAGAACCATCCCAATGGCTTCCCCTGTGCAAAATCCCCTGTAACTGTCATATTTTCTGAAAAATCCCTTCACCAGGATTTCTTCTCCTTGGAAGCTGAAGCCTTAAGGAAAAATGAAAACAATAATTATCTGATTTGCTTCTCCTGTGTTTTGCTGCTTTGGAATGCAGTTTGGACATTGTTTACCAACTGGTCATTCTTTGATTGGTTTCATGTAAATTGTTTTTATTTAATGACCAATCACAGCCAACTGTGTCAGGCTCTGGAGAGAGTCGGGTTTTTAATTAGTATTTTGTTAATCCTTCTGTAAGTATCCTTTCTCTATTCTTTAGTATAATTTTAGTATAGTATCCTTTAAAATAATATCATAAAATAATAAATTAGCCTTCTAAGAGCATGGAGTCAGATTCATTGTTTCCTCCCTTCATTGGGGGACCCTGAAAATACCACAATCCCCCTTTTATAATCCCTCTTTATAATGATTAGTGGCTCATCTACTCATATACAAGACAGGTAGAACCTGGATCTGCAAGAGCACTTCAGGAAAGGATCTCAAAGGTGAGGCAGTAACAGCTGAAAGGGCACAGAAAGAACAGGAACAGAAAAACATGTAGCAAGTAGAGGAAAATCCAAATCATTAAATCACTTTTACCAAAGTAATACTCAACCAGAATCTAGACCCACATGAGTTTATCACAGTGCCAAGGAAAAAAACTCCAGATAAATAACAAGTATTATACTCAAGTGTTTACAACAGGAAACAAACAAACTTTCCTACTTCCACCAGCTTTCCAGGAAAATGGAGACCAAACAGAGACTATATAGAGTGCAGCAACTAAAAAATTAGAAATTTAGATGAAGAAGATATTAGTGGTGGGGAATATATAAAAAGTTAAGTTGCAAGAAGTGAGTTTTCTTAGGCTAGATTAAAAGTATCTGCTAGTTTTCCTGAAGTAGCTAAAAAGTCACTGCAAGAAGAGGCAAATAAACTGTTCTCTATGCCAGCTCACAGGATAATTAGAGACAATAATCTTAAATTGACAGAGGCAAAGATGTATAGTTCATGCAATCTCCTATCTGAATATTATGGATTATGAAATTTAGACAAAACCTGCTTGTAGAATGTCACAGGCTCATTTATTCTGCCTTCAAAGAATGTGATAAAATAAGCAACCTCTCAACCTCTTTCTCTAATCTCTACTCCTTTTCCATACAAAGTGGACAAGGTAGGGCAGGTGTGGATCTATGTAACTTATCTTCAGGCTGTAAGATAAGTAACAACAAAACAAAAGTAAAAATGCACATAAAAATGTTTCAAGCGCAAATCAAAGCAAGCATTATAATTCCTGTGTTGCCTTAAATTTTCCCATGATACGAGCAATCAGAATTCTCTGATTACATCCACTGGTTATTATTTCACAACACCCTCCTCATGCTCTGAGGAGTGACTGCTGCTCCCTTACATAAGTGCTGCCTCACACCCTTGCACAAAGATGCATTTTGTTCAGCTCCTGCTCAGAATGCAAAGCTGCTCATTTCCAAACAGGCACTTACCAGTGTTCACACCTCTGTCTCCCACTGCTTCCCAGACATTAATGAATTCTTCTTCACAAAATCCTCCCAAGCTTAAATGAAGTGAACCTCACACAGAATTTAAACCACAATTTCAAGCCTACCCAGTAATTATGACTGCTCAGCTTAAGCTTGATGCTGCAGAGCCTGATTCTGACTGTGACACTGAGACTGTTATTTTCAAAAACCTCATCCCCAATCACAGCCAAAACTTCTGCCTGAGGACACAGGTGGCTCATCAAGTATTATTTTTATATATATATATATATATATATATGTATAATTATATTAAAAATACATATGCAGCAGTGCCTTGTAGAACATCAGGCTAAAATAATTCACCCACAAAAGACAGGAATCCTCTCCTAAAGTCTCAGAAATCATGCACAGGAACAACATGTATTATGTAAGCAGCCTCACTTCAGCAGTCTCAGCTGTTCCCTGAATTGGGTAAGACCTGTGGGCATTCAAACCTTTCAAAATAAAGCTGCCAGCACATTGAAAGTTTAGGCACGCGTGCAAATTCCAATATTAAGATTTCACTTTTGAAAATGTTAGAATAGACATCAAGTTTTCTGAAGTGACAGCTGCATACACCAAAGTATTGTGATCTGCTAAAGTATTGCTGCATTCAGGAAATTCTACGTGACAAGAACAGAACAGTAATTTAACAAAGGGATTCATATACAAAAACAAACAAACAAATAAATCCTTGAACTTTCAGAAGATGCAATGTTTTCACATCAGTAAACCATGTCAGACACTCAGGAATCCAAACAAGAGCTTGGCTTGGTGTAGTCAACCGAGTTCTGTTCCAATTTAAATATTTTGGTTAGAGGTCTGATTTTGTGTTGAAGGCAGTGTAATCCCTGTTGGGAATGCAGTTTGCTTTTTCTCCTCTCCTTCTGCTGAGCCCCAGGAGCTGTGCCAGCAGAAAGTACAGTGCATTTCTGTTCTGCTGGAGGAGAACAGCCAAGAGGTGGTGCTGTGCAAGCCCTGGCTCTGGAGAAGCCTGTCAGCAAAACCCTGTGTTTGTAAAGCTTACAAAGCTCTCAGAATGCAAGCAGTGCTTTCTCAGCATGCAAAAAATGCAGTGAGGTTCAAACACCCTCCTATTAGTACGATATTTTCATTTAATATCTGTTGAATAAAGATCCCTGAGTATTTTGGTTTGGGGTTTGTCGATTTGCTGTCAAATCCTAATGAATAAAAATGATCTAAACAAAACTGAAGCAGAGTCAATGAGATTATTTTTCAACTCGATGGCCTTTTCCTAGATTTCCCTGTGCTAAAGGTTTGCCCCCTCAGTGAGCTAATTACCCATTGATTCAAAGTAAACAAGTTTTTCAAGTGCCAGCCTGGACACTGCCCAAACTCCTAAATTCTGCTCCTTGGAAACACCAAGACTGAGGCCACCTGCAAATTTGGACCAAGTTTTTTTGTGTGCACAGGAACGTGTTTGTGTGTGAAAATGAACCAACTAACCCAAGCTAACTGGTAATGAGCAAACTTCAAAAGGTTTAGAAGTTTCTAGCACAGACCATATTCATTTCAGAACCAAGACAGAGCCAGTGCTCCCACATTTTGACGAGTTCTGCTCGAGTTTTCACGATGGTGAAGCAGAAATTGATTCTCCTTCCACTGTAGGCTGACACTGTTGTGTTTCAATAGATAAATTTGGACAGTTTATTTAACAGCTCTGTGGCTGATCAAACACAGCTAAGTGTGGAAACCCAGGGCACAGGAATATTTCTGTGTCTGCTCTGGGGTGCCCTGACCCCCAGGGCAGCACTGATTTTCACCCTCATTCATAAAGAAATAAAGAAAGTTTCCCAGACTTCGAGATAGACCAGAATCCACAAAAGTGTGAAATAGATTATGGAGAGTAGTGTAGATTGATCACTTGGTAAGAAATTGAGGTTCTTGGGATTTTTAATGTGTTGTGGATGGAAGCAAGATGGAGGGCACAGGGTGTCATCCTGGGTTTCTTCTTC
>JAWWMS010000287.1:4871589-4902421 GCA_035048045.1 Chlorospingus semifuscus | reverse complement strand
CAAGGCTGAGAGACTTGACCAAGGTCATGCAGAGTCAAGATGCAAACCTGGAAAAGCTGGGGCTGCTCCTGGATCCCTGGAAGTGTCCAAGGCCAGGCTGGATGGGGCTTGGGGCAGCCTGGGATAGTGGAAGGTGTCCCTACCCATGGCAGGGGTTGGAACAGGATGATCTTTAAGGTCCCTTCCAACTCAAATCATTCTGTGGTTCTATAATTGCAGATCTTTTTTAGGAGCCACAAACACTACAAAAGCCCTGACCAAAAATTGCCAAGGGTCTTAGGAACCCTTGGGACCTGTAACAGCCATAAGAGAAACTTCTGCTGACTTCACCAAATGGAAACATCCTTTTATTGCAATGCTGGCTGCGAGCAGCAGCATCTCCTCTGGGAGCACCCCTCAAACCCCACAGAGGAGCCAGCTGAGGGTGTCCCTGGGATGGAGGATGGATCTGGGCTGTGTGTGTGCCCTTGGAGGGAAGGAACTCAGGGTGGAGCCCGGGGAAACAATCCCAGCTTCGTAGTGGTGATTAAAGTGGAGCTAGATTGGAGCACCGGATCAGGTCAGATTAAACAATGAGGTCAGATGACGGAAGGGAGCCATCTGTGCCTTGTGGAGGGCTGGGCTTGCCCCGGGAATGGAGTGTGACTGACATCCCACAGCCTGTCACTGTCACCGGGGCCACCACTCCCTGCTGGCTGCAGCTCCCTCCTGCAAGGAACGCTGTGGGGAGCAGAGCTCTGCCCAAATCTTATCAGCTCCTGATAGGGAAATACCCCCCACTGCGAGAGGGTGTGCAAACCCAGGGCACTGGGAATATTCCTCTGTCTGCTCTGGGGTGCCCTGACCCCCAGGGCAGCACTGACTGTGACCCTCATCCATGGAGAAAGTTTCCCAGACTTCAAGATGGACTGGAATCCACAAAAGTGTGAAATAGATTACAGAGAGTAGTGTAGAGAAATTAGTGATGAACATGGTGGTGGTTCTGTGTTGATGGTTGGATTTGATGATCTTGAAGATCTTTTCCAACCTAAAGGAGTCTATGAATTGGAGAGGACCAGGGATGGTGGATAAACACAGCAGTAATTTCAAGCAAAGTTAATTGGAAGGAGATCACTTGATGAGAAATTGAGGTTTTGGGATTTTTAGTGTGTTGTGGATGGAAGCAAGATGCAGGGCACAGGGTGTCATCCTGGGTTTCTTCTTCATGCTTCTTCTTCCTTCTTCTCCATGGGTTTGGGTGGCATTTTGTAATTGGGCAGGAAAGTCCCCATTGCAGCTCTTTGGGATCAGTTATTGGGTTAGAAGGGAAAATAATCCAGGTGTCAGCTCTTAATTGGATAGTTTAGCCTTAAAAGCCCTTGTACCAAGAGATTGTTGCCATTTTGTGCCTTGCTGCCAAACTCACAGTAGTGAGACTGTTTTACTGATAAGAAATAACAAACACCTGAGTCTGAACATGAACTACAGTCTCAAGTGCCTTCAAGGCTGACCCAGAAAGCTGCTCCTCATCTCCAGTGGCCAAAACCTTCTACTCAAGGCAGCAATTTGCCTCCTTCACCACCAGGTGAGAAAGCTGCTCATGCTGCTTTATGAACACAAAACTAAACAATTAAACTTACAATTTAACCACTCAAATCAAGGCAATTCCTAAAAAGCAGGATAGGAACTTCTGCATGTGTTCCAGGATAAATTTTTGGTATCAAACTCCCTTCAAAACCCAATTTGCAGTTTCATTTGCAGCAAATCCTCTAAAAAAGAAAACAAAACTTCCTAGAATTTATGTTTTGAACCATTTTCCTTAAAATCTCTCAAATTCCTCCAAGTGGAGAAACAAAACAAAGGGTTACTTTGGTAATGATTCAGCCATAGTTTTAAATAGCAGCATGGAAACGTTAGTAAATAGAATTATTGACATTTATTCTTCTAGCACACCATTCTTTGACATTATAAGCTTCCAGACCTGCACACACATACATCCTGATGTGAAATTCAAGGCTGAACCTTGAATCCCTTCCAGACAGACAGTCCCAAGTGTCCTAATGACAGAAGGGCTTCTACATCAGTTAAATGCTAAGGTTGCCTCAGACTTGAGTTTTTTTCCTCTATTTACCAATATCTGCTAATTAAAATATTTTTCCTGTTCTTTATTTATAAGAATTAAAATCTACCTAGCAATTCTACCAGTCTTATATAGGAATCATATGGATTTTCTTTTCTAGAATAGGTTACCACAGTTCCTGCAAGTTTTACACAGGCCATGAGGTTTTTATATATTTTTATTTCCTATTAATATCTCCAGATTTCCTCCAGCTTTTCTCTATTTTCCACCAAAAGGGGTCATGTTGCAGCTGAGCTCAGCAAGGCATGTTCACCCTTCTGAGCATAGAAACAAGGCCACTGACATGCAAGAAACCTCAGGAAAAAAATAAAATTGGAAAATCAATATATATTTAAAAAATAGCCATCCATGTAATCAGCCCTGAGAAAACAGCAGCTCCATCAGGATGATATCATCACCCTGCTGATGAATTAACTGAATTCACTGAATTCATCATTTCTGTTACTCTGGGTGGTTCTGGTTAATCCAGAGCAAGAGTAATGGACTCAATGATCCTTTTGGGTCCCTTCCAACTCAGAATATTCTATGATTTAGTGGTTTTATGCTTCAAACATGGCATCTACACAGGCAGTTATTTATCTTGTGGGAAGAAAGGAAAGAATGGCATGGCAAGAACTTATTAGAAAATTCATTGTTTGTACAACTCTGCACTACTGCAATGCTAAGTCTCAGTTAAAAACCACAAGAAATATGTGGGCTGCACTAGGAGAACAGATTTGGAAAACTTTATAACACAATAATACACTATCTGTGTTAAACATGAGCTTTTTTTCCTGTTTTAATTTTCTTCATTTTAGAGGAAAAATAATCTTGATCAATACCTATCTGTGGAAACTTTTAGGTCTAGACTAATGCAAGTACATCTAAAAAAAAAAAAAAAAAAGGGTCCTTAGCAGCTATATTTTCAATTCTGTTCTTGGTCTAATTCATATCAGAGCCTGCCTTCAACATAAATGACCTTACAGAAGCTGGTTAGATAATAAGACAATCAGGTAATAAAATAAAAAAAAAAAGAAAGGAGACTTCAAATGGACATGAACATTATGTCCATGCATTATGGAGCCTTAAACTCCCATTTATATTCTCATTCAGAAACAAAGTGGCTTCAATTGCCTCCAGCTTAATTGCTTTCAACTTGAAGAAAATCACTGATAGGGTGACTTAAATCATGGAGCTTTTGACTGGACATCTCAGTTATTAAAGAAAAAAAAAACGAAAAAAACCAAAAAAAAAAACCCAACACCAAACTTCAAGACTTCTATTCCAGGGTGAATAACATGATAACATGTCCATTTCTGGGTCTCCTTAACAAAACAACAACAAAAAAAATTCTAATTTTCTAATTCATAGGTCTATGGAAATTTCAGTAAAAGAAGAGCATTTTGAGCAGAAGCTTAATTAGAAGCTTAATTAGTGAAGGGCTGAGGGTGAGGGGTGTGAGGAGAGGCAGCAGAGTGAGGACTCCAATCCTCAGGGAGGTGTGAAGCTGGGTGGGAGGATGTGTTGGATCAGCTGTGGATGCCCCCAGGCAGTGCAAATGCAGCTCAGAGTTTCATTTGTGCTGCTCATGTGCCCAGCCTGGTTTGCTGAGCCACTTCTGATCTTCAGGGCCCCAAAGCAGAGGGCAGAGCTGGTTTGGGTGATGAAGATGCTGAGGTTTGACAGCTCAGCTCCCCAGGAGAACCTGAGCCCCTGAGAGAGGCACCACACTGCCTTTGTGCTCCTCTGCACCAAACTTGGGATAAATCAACAAAAGTTTTACTCCCTTGCAAGCTATTTTTTTGGGGTTTTTAAATTTTTATTTTTACAAACCACAGCTATCTTGTAATTCCACAAATGTTTTTGTATTGCATTCCCACTGATTTCTTTTCATACTTGCTGACACTACTCAAATGTTGTTCCTCTTAGTAGCAATATATGAAATCCATTACTGGGCACATGCTGCATAAGAAAAAAGGCTCACTTTAGTTCATGCTTCACCAGTATTACTCTAGTTAGCTTTTCATTCTCCAGGCAGTATTGTTATAACACCAAGTCTCAGAACATCAGTTCTGAGCTATTCTAATAACATTGCCAATGTTCACTTTGCCAGCTCTTTCACAAAGGATTATTATCAAAAAATACATCCTTTGTCACTGCTATCAGTACTTTTTTTTTTTTCTCTGAATGCAGCTTGGATTGGGCACCAAATACAGCCCACCTTCAGGGTATATAAGAAGAGTGGATATTAATTATACTAATCCATCTTTATTTTCAGCAATGTTTGATTAATGAAAAGGTTTGCACAATAGCAAAAACTCATCATTACATGAGAACATGCATGTACCAAACCTGTTCCAGCCTATTCTATTTTTATTGTTTTGATTATATTTGTCACTTCAATCCAGACCAATAACCTGACATTGTGAATGAGTTCCTTTTTAATGAAGTTAGGTCACATGCTTGGTATTTTAATTCCTTTAGTTTTGTCAGCAACTCTGAGTCCTTTTCCACTGAATTAGCTGACTTTTTCATACAAGCTCATATCTTTGCATGTTCATAAATCAAATTTTATTTATTTTTTAGTTTGCTTTTAAAAATAACTATAATTTCTCCTATCTTCTGTTTGCACATGAATGCAGAATTGTTGTATCACCTTATTTTGGGAAGGAGACCAGTTCTTCACTCATTAAGCTTCTGCTCAAAATGCTCTTCTTTTCTTGGAATTACCCCAGATCTATGAATTAGAATTTGGGGGTTTTTTGGGGTTTTTTTGTGAAGGAGACTCAGAAATGGACATGTTATTCTGCTCTTCCACTCATGCACTGTTCTAATTGATATCAGAACCTGTCTTCAACATGTGACAATATCTCTTCTTCTTACCAAGAGCAGCAGCCACAAGGTTTCCCAGTGAGCAGACAGTGCTGCTGCACTGGAATTGAATTTCAAGGGAGAAAAGATCCAGGGGAAAATGCAAAGGTGAAAGAGTTTTCTGTCTCACTTCAGTTACAATAATTAAAAGATGGAATAGCACGAAAATGGAAACAGTTGGATAAAACCTGAGATCAGACAAAAAAACCTTTTTTTCATAATTTTCTAGCTCAAATGCTTTTTGAGCTAAAGGGATAACAAAAGAAGTGGAAATAATTTTAAAAAGCATGTTTTTGGGGGTTTTTTTTGGTCTGATTAAGTATCTTTTCTTCTCTCATCCTATTTTGGCTCTCTATTACACCTTCTCCAACTGTTCACAGCCTGAAAGAAGTTGTGTAGGGGGAGGATGAGCAACAAAATATGAATTCTTAATGAAAACTTTCATATTATGATTAGTTATGATTAGTTATTACAAAGTTTTAGTGTTTTTTGGTTTGATGGTTTTTTTGTTTGTTTTGTTGGGGTTTTTTAATAATTTTTTTAAGATACTTTTTCAGGCCATTTTTAAAAGTTTTTTGAAGTGAGTGAGTCTTATATGTATCTTACAGCTCTTTGAAAATCTTTGTGACAAGAAAAGGAGCTGAGCTCTTTTAATAATGGCATGTTATTAAACCACTAATGATTTGGCTGTTTAAAAGTGAGCTGTAATGATTATAACTATCCTCTTTGATCAGCAGAAAACGGTGACTAATCTGATAGGGAAAAAAAAAAACCAAAGTTTTAATACTCAGAGTCTCTCCTAAGCCCAATGGCTGCTATAAAAGCTCAAAGGTAAGAGAGTAAAAATAGAATATAACAGGCAGCAGACAATAAGTGCAGATGTTTTATTTTTACCCTGAACTACTCTCCTGTCTAAATAACAATGAAGGAAATAGAGAAAAAAAATGTATGTCTGACCTCCCTTCCTTTTCGAATTTCTATTCTTCCTCCCTGCAAATTTTGCAGCTCCTCACTGATACCTCCAGGCAAATATGAGCTGGATGCAAACTCAGTTCATTTTGCCTAATATAAATTGCATTTATGGTTTGATTTTTTTTTTTTTTTTTGGAAACACATAGGTACAGAAAGAGAAGAAAACCAAAACAACTGTCAATAAATTTCTTTCAGGAAGGTCTCTCTCCACCCCTCACCAGCTGATTTGCTCTTTGCTGGCTGTTGTGGATTTATTAATGCAGGATTTCAGGGCTGGCCTTGGGTTCTGTCACACCAAACCTTCCATCAGAGACCTCACCCATCTTCTGTCCAAAATCCCACCAAGCAGGACAGCTCTGGCTGGCTTACATGTCTGCCCATGATGCCAAACAGGTTGAGTTGTCAGCCCAAAACTCTTTCTATTTATACTTTCAATCTCTTTGCCTCACTAAGATCTGTCTTCCATCCTCTGAGATGGCTTTTCCAGACCCCAGGCACCATCTCCTGAGCATGGCTCTCCAATAAGGAAAACTTTTCATTCAATGATGTGTAAACTTTTCCATTTCCTTTGATTTTTAGTGAAAAGTGCTCGGTGGACCTTGCATTGCATTTTGATCTGACCAAGAAAAGCAAACATCCCACAAGGATGGTCACGCACAGCTTGAGAAAAAACATTTGCAACAGCATCTGAACACCCTGATCACAACGGGGTCATGACCAACCCCCAGTTTCCTCCTCTTACCTCTACCAGATTTCAGAGGTAGAATAAGTTCAAAAGTAAATCTTTAAAAAAATTAAAAAGGCAGAATTAAATATTTTTTTATTATTCTTCTTCCAGATCCCTCAAAAATGGCATTTTAAAGCTGCTGTTCAACTCTGTTCTTATACAGAAGCCTGAATATCAAAATATCTTCTTATTCCCCCTTGCTTCCTGCTGTCTTCTGAAATTTTAGACTGAGGCTAATTTCCCTATTGTGTTTTACACAATAACATTGTGTATTTTTAATTATCATTATTATTTTCATACTGTGGCTTTGATTTCAGCCACAGAAGAAATCTGTGCTTAGCATCTTCAGAATCAGCGAGGAAGTTCACAGAATATTATTTTTATATTTTTTTCTTGGAATAAATTTCTGAGATGATGAAGTAGACAACTTCAGCTGTTAATTCTTCACTTGTTTCCCTCGTTCCCCTTTGTTAATCCCAGAGGTATCAATTGATTGCTATTACAGACTTAAAATGCAACAGATTATTTGGGGTTTTTTTTGCTGTTGTGCATTTGTTTGTTTTTTCCTGACTCACTAACATTACCAAGAAATGGTACATAACACCATAACACATTAATAACTGTTGTTATTATTCAATCATCATAACACAATCTCTTTTTGAATGCATTCACAAATGCTGTGTGGAAGAAATAAGTGGAGCCTGTGGGTTTTTTTGTGTTTCTACACCACAGCAGAAAGAAAAGCCGATTAAAAGATTTATTCAAATATTTACACGACACACACTGTTGCAGTATTAAAATGTGAGCTTGCTCCTTTTACAAATCTCTTTAGAAGTCTTTTCTCCCCTTTGTTCCTAATACAACTTTTAAATGGCAGTCACAAGTTTGAACGACTCCGGCAATGACTCAATTGTTCTGGTTCTTCTCTTCCCTCTCCTCCTCTTCTCCCCCTCCATCCAGAATTTCTTTTACTGATCTCCAGCGTGCCCTGGCAGCCCAGAAACCCACCCAGGTCCTGCCTGATCACAGGCAGAGGGGACAGGTCAAGGTGAGACCTCACCTGCAGAGCTGCCTCCAGCCCTGGCATCCTCAGCACAGGAAGGACGTGGAGCTGCTGGAGCAGCTCCTGGAGGCCAGAGAGATCTCCCAGGGCTGGAGCCAGGCTGGGAGAGCTGGGGGTGCTCAGAGGGGAAATGGGAAGGCTCTGGGGACATCTCAGAGCCCCTTCCAGAGCCTAAAGGAGCTCCAAGAGAGCTGGAGAGGGACTGGGGACAAGGGATGGAGGGACAGGACACAGGGAATGGCTTCACACTGAAGGAGGGCAGGGTTAGATGGGATATGGGGAAGAGATTTGTCCCTGTGAGGAGGTGAGGCCTGGCTTAGATTGCTCAGAGAAGCTGTGGCTGCCCCATCCCTGGAAGTGACCAAGGCCAGCTTGGACAGGGCTTGGAGCAACCTGGGACAGTGGAAGGTGTCTCTGACATGACAGAGGGTAGAACAGGCTGAGTTTTAAGGTCCTTTCCAACCCAAACTCTTCTGGAATTCTGTCATGATTCTATGGAGGTTCATGTAGGAGGTGTCTAAACCATTTCCTTACTCCTCACTCTGCTCCACATATCCTTCCAAGCTCCAGCCTTGCTCTGCACATCCCCTTGCAATGTCACCCTGTGTAACCTCCAGTCACACATCTACTTATGCCTGAACAGTTTTGTCTGTGGATGCTACATCAATACCCTCCACATTTCAAACCTCACCTCCTTGAACTTCATCTTTTTCCATAAGCCTGGGAAATAAAGTAGAAAGTTGTGGCTGGCATCCCAAAAAAGCATCACAGCCATCGGTACAAGCTGCACATTTCTGGAACTGGGAGTAGCCCCAAGGCTGCAGCCTCATCTGCAGCTCTTCCTGTCCTTTCCCCATTTTCTGGCATTCCCAAAGAAATCAAAAAATGGGTGTGAAGAGAAATTAAGACACACTGCTATTAATATTATTCCATATATTATTCCATATATATCAGATGTCTGAGCAGCATGGCCAGGACTGAAGTGTTGGGAGGGAACTGCAGCACGTTCCCCTGCTCCAAGGAATTTTGCTCTGTAAAATGGTGCAGCACATTCTCCATGGCCATTGTGGTGCAGTGCAAGGCAACAATTTGCCTTGAACACTGGAGGCAATTAAATAGACATATTTAGAGAATAAATATGAAGATGTACACAGTTAGCATTCCACAATATTAATTCCTAATGTTTCTGAATGCATTCAAATATCACGTGGCTTGAACAACAGGCATTGCATGTTTCTTATTAAATACAAAGAGATGCAGAGCCATAAAAAAATAAAATGCTCTGTGTAGAGTCATTTAGCTGGTTGTGGCAGAGCTGGGAGAGAACCTAAATCTGATCTATCCTCTTGTGAGTTTTAAATGTGTTACCTTCCCCATCATCAATGTCTGGTGATCAGAGCCTCATGAATATTCCAATGGAATACTGGCTGGAATACTGTGAAAAACCATTCCCCGTAAGTACAGCAGACCTGAATTGAGGATCTCAGCTAAACCCATTCTAACCCAGCTTGTATTTGTTTCATGTTGACAGTCAGCAGCACCATCATCAATTTTACACCAATTTCATGGACCAGCAAAAGTAATTGCTTCTGTTCCTTGACCACTGAAGAAAAGAAGTCCTGTATTAAAATTTATCAAAGCTATCAACTGCAGACATATGGGGCCAAACATCTTAGTTCAAAGGCATTTGATAGATAATGTATTATTGTAAAACAATTTATTCTCCCTCTCTGTTACCAATTGCCACTTCATTTCCTACTCTCCTTGTCCCAGCTTTTCCTTCAGTCCATGTTTCACTGCTGTGTCTGGGCTCTGAAGTGCTCCCAGGGATCACTGGATGCACATTCCCTGCCTCTGGAAATGCTCTCCTTACCACAGGTCTGATACTTACACTGTGCTACCCTTAATTGATAACTAGTTGATGTAACAGATGAGTACCAGCCCTGCAAAACCCCTAAGTAGGTAAGTTACCAGCTCACTGAGGGAAGCAGGTATTTTTCTGGTGGTTGTGCATTAGATCTAGTGTGGAATAACCAAAACATCAAACACAGTTCAGAATGAT
The DNA here is from genome assembly GCA_035048045.1 of Chlorospingus semifuscus. Classification (NCBI taxonomy): domain Eukaryota; kingdom Metazoa; phylum Chordata; class Aves; order Passeriformes; family Passerellidae; genus Chlorospingus; species Chlorospingus semifuscus. The sequence continues at coordinate 4,892,628 of JAWWMS010000287.1, read as the reverse complement.
GAAGTGCTGAAATCCTGCCAAAGTAACATGCTTGGAAGAGAAACATAACAAATGTGGCTCTTCAAGAGCTGTATGAATAGCAAAATCTTTTTTCCCCTCAATTTAAAATTCAGTTTTATGAGAATAAAACTTTTATGAAAAATTCTTTTACTCCCTGTGTGAAAGAGGCTCAGTAGCCCAAGTTCATTGTAAGCTCACAGGAGAATATATCAAACCATCACCACTAAACATCACACAGAACATGCAGGCACACAGATGTAAAATTAACCACACTCAGGAAAGATATTCCTGAGTGCAGCGAGGGGAACCATTTGGAATGGGCAAATTTTCCACCATGCCTTGGCTGTTTTACAGATAAAAGCAGAATTTCTGGTTCATGGCATAACTGAACTCCTAACACACAGATGTGAACGTGCAAGAATAGCAGGGCTTGACCCTGTGCTACTACAGGAAGTTTATCACAGACATAAAGGCTTGGGATCACACTGAATTTTTTAGAATTGGAAATGGTTCCCTCTGAGTGAGCAGCAACTCATTCAGAGCTCAACTTGCACCATAGTTTTAATATGGATGCTTTTGTCATTTAAAAAAAAAATAAACCCACTAACTTATCAAGATAGCAGTACCACCCTAAAACTCTGACACCAAAATAAGTTGCAGCTACAGTCAGCATGAAAGGGTTAAAACAAAAAAAGGACAGAAAACAAAAGACAAAAGAAAGGATCAGGAGTTTTTTTTTTTAATAGCCAGAATGCTTTTTCACTATCTGTTTACATTCTGTATCAAAACCCAGTCAAATACTAACATAATTGATATATAAATTGGGTGTTAGCAGTTAAAATGTATGTTATCCAATTAACAGAACAACATACATCAGATAATAACAAAAAATGCCCAAAAAACCAGTAATGAAATAACTGCTGAACTACAAAACATGCACGCTGATAAAATTTTCCACATTGTGTTTTCACCACAAAATAAATGGAGATTGCTTAATGAGAATAAGAAACAGTGTAAAATATCATTGTGACCTTTTCCACATGCCAGCCCTTCCCTCTCCCCAGAGCAGCCACTCTTCACCTGGCCCTGAGCAGGTGGCTCTGAGCAGCAATGGTTTGTAGCCAGCAGATAACAATTGAAATCTCTCATTTTTCTGTCCCTCCTCAGAAAAGCAAAGGCTTGGACACAATTCCTACATCCCTGACAGTTAAGATTAACTAATGACAAGCTTTGGATTCATCCAGTAAATCCAGCAAAGAATATACAAGTAAAGGCATAGAAAAAAGGCTGCTGTCAGCAAATTTGAAAGCTTCAAGTTCTTTCAGATCAGAACTTGCAGAAAATCAATTTCTACATGAATTTTTATTTTTCTTTTTAAACCACTCTGCAGTCAGATCAAGTCAAGCTTACCATCTGCTGCAGAGAGAAATACAGCTCTGCTCAAGATCACATTATCAAACTTCTTTGTAAAGTTTACATGCAAGCTGTTCCTGTCAGAATTGAAGTCATTGTGATAATGCTTCTTAATATTCGTTCAGGCTTTAAATAAAGACTGACAAAAGTCCACATATGGATGACAAGCTGTTCTACTGTAAATATTTTTGTATTTGTTGAGAAGGGGCTTATGGCAGTTTAGGACATATCCCATCAGGGATTTTGGTCTGAACTACTTACTGACTAATAAAACCAAGGTAAAATCCTTGCTCAAAACTGTTACCAAAATTTAGTTATAAATTAATTTGATCATATTTCTACTCCTATTTAGTAATGCTTTTACATCATTATTGCTTGAAAACTTGTCCCAGCTGGTGGATGTTATAAATTGGAGGATATTTAGTACTCTGTATTTTAAGCAAGGCTTAATTCCCAGCTGGCACTGAATGTAGTTATCTGTGGAACAGAAAATGGTAATTTTACCATTAGAGCTGACCCTCTAAAGAACAGGAAAATTCTTCCACTTTTTTTTGTGTAAATAAGCTCAGTACACTCATTTCCAATATTCCTGTAAATGAGGGGATAGAGCATAAAAATCCTTCAAAAACTCCTTTCCCACATCCTTTAGTTAGAGGCACAACTTACAGAAAAGCAAACACAAAAGCAAATGTTGTGACAAGCAGGGATGAAATTGCTTTCTCAGTTTGGATTCCATTTTGAGAAGTCACACTGCACATGCTGCAATAATTATTGCAATTAACTATTTGCTCCAAGTTCATTACACGTTACTGCTTTAGTATAGCAACTATGCAATAACTCAGTACAGCAAAGGAAAAATAGTTATTAAAACACTCATGTGAAATAATTCTTAGTGCAAAGAAAGAGCCTTACCCTGCTGTTGGATCAAGAGCTATGGCCTTGGGGTTGCTCAGGTCCAGCTCGATGAGGGTCACACACACTGAGCCGTTCTGGCTGCAGACAAAGATCCTGTCGCTGACTTGATCCACAAAGTAAAAATTCCCCGTGATCCAGTCCATTGCTATTTGCTGCACATCTGCCAAAAAAAAAAAAAAAAAGGAAAAAAGAAAAAAAAGAGCTCAGGAGTGCAGTTTTAATCCAAATAAGTGACTGCTGGCTGCTCTGCCAGCAGATGCTCCTCTCACTTAAAGAGCTCCAGCTGCTTTACTTCTATTACAGGGTTTCTAATAAGGAATACAATTCTCAATACACAAATAGGGGTTGGGGAGAATTTTTTTCCTTTTTGAGTACAGACATCTGATTGCAACCACAGTGGTTTGAAAGATGCACATTTGTTTTGAGCTCTGTTAAATATTTCTAAGTCTGTCATTGTGATTTTTTAATGGTCTCCTCAGAAGCAGCAGCACTGAATGACAGTGCACCTGTGAAAGAGCTGGAGCACTGGTGGAACCAGGCTGCTGGGGAAGGCAGATCTGAAGGCGCTCAGATTCTGGATTTAGTGTTCCAGGATGTCTGCCAGACCCTGGAGATGGTAAACTTTAAACTTTACATTTGCAAAGTTTAAAGGAGTTTGTTTAAAGTGGACTAAAAGCAGAGCAGAAATACTTAACATTCACATACTTAATGATATGCACATCTAAAACCACCTTATCTCTTCACTCATTTTCATTTTAAAACCTTTTTCTTGTAGTTCTGGGGTATCTGGAGATACCCAGATTTCTGATAGTTGCCACAAGAAGTAGCATTGAAGTAAATTTTCTGTGATAATATAGAGACATTCACTGACAAGCAAATTTTCCTTCTCAGGACTGTGGCAGCTCCACAGCTGCTCCCTCCATTCTTTTCCTTGTGGGAACCACACTCTGTAAATGCCTTATAAATTCTCAATTTTTCTTATAAATCATCTGACCTGCCTATACAGCATCTTAGTGTTACAGTAAGCAAAAGTACAGAGAAGTGCAAAGAGCTTAACTTCATCAATTTTATTTCACTGAGATTTCTTTTCTTCCTCTTCTTATTGACAGTATTGTATTGATACCACTATGTAGGACAGAATTAGTTATTCTTTAATAGTGAATACTGCAATTAATAGAAAAATATATCCTGTTAAATGTTTTCAATGATCAATATCAATGATTTTTGATTTAAAAAAACTTAAATATGTTTATTATACTACAGTGCTTTCAAAATAGTGCTAACATAAGCTGAGATTCTGTCATGAAAAAAGAAGCCAGATTGATAAAATATCATTACACAGAGAAACTGTTGTTGGGTTTTTTTTAACTTTTAGTTTTCTGTATGTTTATAATCCTTCAGATGGGGAATTTTTAGGTTTGCTTTCCACAATCCCAAAAAAAAAAAAAAGTTGCTTCCATCACATCCATGCTGCACTGGAGAAAAGTAAGTAAACTTGATTGAACAAGAATTGAATTCATTGAGTTTTTGATGATAACTCAGGGCTTATGAGCCTTGTACTTAAAACAGACATGGAAGCTCATTTATTGTCCTTCAAAGTGCAGGTAACTTAAATAAGATTTACTCAGTGAAATACCAGGAACACCAACTGTATCCCACCTCAGCCACCCCATTACACAGTTCACTGCTGTCTTCTGTCTCTCCCATTCCTGCCCTTCCACTGCTCATTTCCCTTTTAATTCAAAGGGAATATTGTTCCTGATAGGTCCCATTACCAAGATCTGCTGAGCCAGAATAAAGAAATGCTCCATTTAGCCCAATATCCAAACTCCAGAGAAGGCCAATGTCAGATGCACTGTGAGATATGTGAACAGTAATATATTTCAGACAATAGGAAGAAAACACTTTTTTTTCTCCTCCCTTTTTCCAAGCAAAATACGGGACATGCTTTTAAAAATTCCAGAAGAAAACTCTGTGCATCTGGAAATCAGTAATAATTAAAGCATATTCAATGTGCCTGCTTACCATTTTCTGAAGTTGGATTCGTGGAATAAAAAAAAAATTATGGTTTACTGATTCAGGGAGACTTTTGAAAATTACAGATAAGCTCCTGTGTAACAGAAGCATTTCAGAAAATATCTTTCAAATGGGACAAAAGGTACAAAAGGGATCCAGTTTCAAACATTTGTAGAAATAAAACTAGTAATTAAATTCCTGCAATGAGAGCTCTAGAAGATTGCTGTAGATGAAAAGTGGATGAAAAGGAGCAAGGTTAAGTAGCAGCCTGTTGGAGGAGGGTGTGTTTTTTCTTATTGTGTGAATGTACCTATTTTGAGATAAAAGTGATACATATGTGAAAGGTACATCACACACAGGTTATTGGATTTAACATAACATTACTTAGAGTTATAAAATGTTTGCTCTGTTCTTTCCTTAGGTTTTTGGTAACATATCACAAGAAATTGCATCAAACAACTTGTTTGTTTTTTTTTATGGAAACCAAGAATAATTTGTTCAAGGTCATATGAGGGATGACCATTTACATTAGGTATTAAAACTGAGCTCACCATTCCAGGAAAAGTGAGACATCCAGAAGCAATACCACACCATAAACCTTGTGTCAAACAGCATTGGTAGCTGTGAACACTTATTTATCCAAATTCCCTGCCCAGCAGGATTTGGGAAGGGCATGGAGCAGCACGGGCTGTTGGAGAGGTTTAGGCTCATTCCAACTGCATTCCTTGTAAAGCTGTTCTTTCCATGGTTCATCACTTTTATCACAGGGTTTCCAGAACAAGCAACACATGAATGCACAGTAATTTTCCTCAGAAGAACAGGCTGCCAGAGAGATGTCCTGAATCAAGGGTTTAAAGAAACTGAAAGAGTTAAAAGTTTAGCTAGATTTATTTAGGAGGGGATAGAAACAGTTAAGAGTATAGCAAGAAGAAATAATAAGGGATAGTTAATCCTTAGTAGATGGAATAGTTAAGGCTAAGATATAAATAATGTATTTGTCTTTACTGTGTTTAAAGAAGCAGGATGGGATGTGGATCTGATTGTGAAAAAGAAGAGGACCTGGGCCCTGAAACTTGAGCTATAGCCAAGGGGTCCAAAGCCTGCCTAAAAGGCAAAAGTAAAGAAGTAAAGGTCACTTTGACCTCAGAAAAGCACCCATTCATTGCAGAACCCACCCACCCATTTCAGAGCCCACCAACCCACTTGAAGTGAAAGACTGCACAAGCATGAAGGAACTTTGGACTCATTTAAATACATTTTAATACTAAACAGGGATAGGTGGGGTTAGGTGATGAATATGTATTAGGTGTTTTGGGAATTATATGAATATGTGAGAATTATATGAATATTTTTAGATAAATAGAGCCTGTGATTCCTTGCACGTGCCTTTGGAAATTGTCCCGTTTGTGCCCAGTGCTGTAATAAACACACTGCTTTTCAACTTCAATTAGTTGAAGAGTCATTTGTCCATGCTTCAGTCCTGCTATGCAAAGAACATTTCCCTCCAAACCAGCCCATCACTGTCCTTAGCAATTCCTGTGGGCACTGAGCAGTTGGGTGTTGGAGGCACCATGGATCTGCTCTGGGGTTTGTCTCTGTTCCTGCATTGGACACATCCAGCTTCTCACCAGAGAAGTTTGTAAAGAATTGTCCAGGCCCACTCCCCCACCAAATTAAATTCTACATGAGAAATCCCCTCATCTGGCAGAGAATGGGTTGTGTGAATCCCATTTTGTCCCCATGGTTTGGCAGCAGCTCTGCATGAAGCTGCTGTGAATGGCTCCCCAGCTATCGCACGAGTTGCATCCACTGCAAACCACTGAGGAAAGGCTCTGGTCGAACTGGGGACTTTTAAAATATATATAAAACTTTTTGTACTCAAGAAATTCCTGAATTCATTTCATGCCTATTTCTGGATTCATATTTAAACCCCACTATGTGCAGATGTCTGGTCCACTCACATCTTTAAAGTAATTAATCTTTTTTCTTTCATTTGCATGGTTTCAGAAGTCTCTAAAAAGAAATGTTTTCCCTTGAAAACACACATATTTATTCTGAGCAATCTTCTATATAGTTCTGAGAGCTTTTCCTACATTAATAACAGTTTCCTTGGAGCATTTCTGCCAAATGTGATCATCTTTCCTTTATTACTTTCTAAAAACTAGGATTTCCTCTTAGGGACTTCATAAAGGATAGTTAAGACAGCATATAGGTTAAATTCTGCTCTACTTAATGACATTATGTAGACTGTGGGCACAGCAAAAGTGTGTCTGGAAGTGAACTTTTCCTATGTCTTTTAAACACTCAGACATTATTAGACCTTTAGAGAAAATAATAATTTCATATAAGGGCGGCTAAATCTTCAAAGGGTTCTAGAAATATATGTCTTATGGCCAATCCATAGTTTATGGAAATCACAGAAAAATAGAATGGCTCTCTTCTTTTACTTTGATTTTCCAACATATATCTTGTATGAATTATTACATTTATTTCCATTTCAAATCAAGACTAATAAAAGACTTCAGATTTTCAGCAGAAGAGAGGCAAAAGCAGTGACATATTCTTGTATTTCTGTTACTGCTGTAATCAAGGATTCTGCCTATGCACTAACTATTAAAATCTGTGTTATATTAACAGATTTCATTTTTCCCAGATGTAGAAACAAAAATTCTGAAACTTTTAACAAGATTTCTCCTGTTAAAAGCTTCAGTATAAGCATTCCTTGGTTTTAATGTAAGAACTGATCTGAGCAAATTACTCAGTGGAATTCTGGAGTTGTTGGACTGTTTTTGAGAAACTTCTGCGTGAACTGGGGAATGATTTTGGATGAAATGTAATTAAAATTTGAAATATTCCTTGAACTCTCCATATGCTTCTTGTCAATGATGAAAGAGCTAGACTTAGGTTCGATTGCCTTTTATAGTCAATTTTTCTGGACATTACTGCAATGAAAACTTCCTCATATATGCATATATAAATCAGTATTGAGTTCATATTTAGATTTTCCCCATATTATATATATTTTAAATATATATATTTAAAAGTGCTTAAAACAATCTTTGTTTTTCACATGGAAATGTTGGGTTGTTTTTTAAGTTTTTGTGGGGTTTTGTTTGTTTTTTCCTCTTTTTTTGAGATTGTTTTTTCTTTTGCTTTGTTGGTTTGGTTTTGTTGTTTTCAAAAATTAATTATAAAGGAAGAATTATTTTGATTGTTTTAAATTACCAATTTTTCTTCTATAACCGCTATATCTCCTTTCTGAATGCAATGTCCAAATTGGCATAGCCAGACTTAGTTTAATTTATTATCTAATTAGAAAGAAAAAAAGAGATAAAATTATATATTTATCAGGGAACAAACCAACTTTATTGCAAAGACAAGCAGAAAGTCACTTGGGAATACTTTTTGCCTTCACTGACTAAAAAGCCACGTTTGGAACAAGACAAGGAGCACCAAGTCTTCTTTTTTTTTTTTTTCTCCAATAGCCAGTGATGGTGAGAGGAGGTAAGAAGTGTTAAAACACATAAATGACAAGCTGTGAACCCCTGCAGCATCACTGCCTTTGCTGTGCCACTCTTTTGACATTAATGCTCCTAATTAGCAGCCCAGACAGCCTTGCACTGACACTGTGCCTTGGGAAAGTGAAGCTGGAATGGATTTTCTCTGTGCCTCTTCTACTACCAAGAATTTGCCATAATTCTGTCTGCAATGCCACTTAAAAAATATGATTTTTATTAAAGATGTCACCATTCAATAAGTCAGACACGCTGGTGTCTCAACTTTTAACAGCCATGTCCGGAGTGATTATTGCATAAGTTGAAAAATGAAAAATCAAGTGAAAAATATCCATCCATCTTTTTCAAATTACTCATCCTCAAATATCTGATTCCTCTGAATTAAATTAGCCTTCGAGGATACTTTTTGTGAGAAGCACAATGAAGAACCTAAAATATATCAAATTTAAATAAGCACTTTAAAGCTTCTAGACTTCGAGTTCCTCAAAAGAAGAGAAAGCTTTTCTTTGTGGAGTAAAAGCATTTCAATTTCAATCAATTTGGGTACTGACAAAAATATTGTTGGCTTTCTTTCAACCTTGGAGCATAATATACTGCATTAAAAACCTATAAATGTGAACACTGAGACAATAGCATTTTCTCCAAGCTAATGAATTTTCAAAAATATAAGAATAATCTAAATATTATGAATACTTAATGAAAGCATCCTGATGGCTCAGAAAGACACAAAGTCTCTCAGAGACATGGTCGATTCAGGCAATCTGAGATTCAGGCATTCACCTTCCCAGCAGGTAGAAAAGAGAAATTCTGGGCATTTGGTGAGGAACTGGAACAGGCTGTGGCTGGAAGGGGTTGTGGCTCATCCCTGGAAGTGTCCAGGGCCAGGTTGGACGGGGCTTGGAACAACCTGGGACAGTGGGAGGTGTCCCTCATGGAGAGAGATGATCTTAGAGGTCTCTTTCAACCCAAACCATTCTGTGATTTCACCATTCTACATTGGCTGAGGTGGAATATTGAGCAGTTACTGAGAGAGAAATGTGAAAATGTGGCTTTAATAAACTTCCTTCTTCCACTGGGGATCCAAAAAACCAATATTAACAACAATGATGACAACAGCAATCATCAGCAACATCCTCCTCTAACAAATTCCCTTACACAGCACTCAGTGGAAATGCGATGATGCTCCAGATACCTTTGTGCCTTTCCCAGGAATTTTACAGCAAAATCTGGCTCTAAATTCTCAAACATTCTTAAGCATATTTCTTCTTTTACTTTTGTTATAGAATGATTCTATCAGGAAATGCATTGAGCTTCTGGAATGAGTAAGATGAATGGAATTTCTGTTATTGGGCCCTGCATCACAGAGCTGGCTGTGATGCCAACAGATTAAATGAGCAAGGAGAAAGTGTGAAACAATTAAATAAGGGCCTTGTGAGTGGCCCTATCTTTTAATCCTGACTGTTAAGATTTTTTTACAGAGGATGAATTTGCTGACATCAATCTCATGTCAGAAATAAGTAAGAATGGCTGAAAACCATAACATTCCTAATTTCTGCGTTGCTGAGTCTCAAACACATTGCCCAGTGATTGCAAACCTGTAATGGGGTCCCAGTGGCCCACGTACATGCTGAACAATAAAGACAGATTTATAGAGGTACATAGCTATAACAGCCTTATTTTTTTTCTTTTTAGCTGCACATTCAACAGCTTCTTATAAATCTAGTGAGACTGTAAATCAAACCCAGTTATTTACTTCAGAGCAGTTAAGTCACCCACTGTTAAAATTAAAGCATAATTCAGCTGCAACAGGCATCCCATCAGGCACGTGGCCCCAGAGAGCTGCTGTGGGGACGTGTGGCTGCTCCAGGCTGTGACATTCCCTTCCTCCAGCCACCTCCCACCTCCCCAGGACAGCCCCCTGCATGGGTTATGAACCCCATAAACCATCATCACACAATAATAAAGCCACTTAAAATGGTTTTTTTCCACAGACAGGCTAAGCAGCGGATGATTGCAATGCAGAGAGATGCCAATGAATATATGGAGTTGCTTTCACAACGCAAAGTATTTAAGGGAAATGATTTCCAGAGAAAGTTTGAACAGTTTAATAGCAGAGGTAAGCAACAGTGTTTCGAGAAAGGCTTTTTGGGGAATAATTGAGGAGTGAATTATGCCTGACAACTCTTAAAAAATGGGGTAGGCAACCCAGGAGAGGAAATTCACTCTAAACTTTTTTTGTAGAAGGCAACATTTGTCAGAGAACTCTCATTCGCAGGATCCAGATATGCTGCAGGTTCTTGCAGGTACCATGCAGGCCACAACTTTTTGGCATAACTTCATCTGCTGCCCACTCTAGTTGCTCTTAGCAATAAATGGTCTGGACAATATGAAATGCAGGACATGCCATGACCCACTGGTGCAAACCATTCCCAAAGGACATTATTGCACTCAGTTTTAATCAGAAGCTAATACTGACCATAGGGTATTTAATTTTGTTATACAGACACATTCACATTGGGCACAAAAGTCTTTGTGTTCATCTCAAACATATATAAAGAAAACAAGAATAACAGTTGCAACAAACAAACAAACTACAAAAAAAAAAAAAACACAAAAAACCAAAAAACCACCCAACCAATCAACAAAAAAAAAACAACTTTCCAACTTTACTGCTAAAATAAATAGAACTTGCTATTAATATAATTAAAATCTTCATACCGAGTCCATTTCAAATCCAGCTGGAGAATTACAACTTAGACAATCTAAACATATTCTCAATATTAAAAAATATGACCTGCATAGTTAGTAAACATACCCCTCATTTCTTCACACAGTATTTTCGAAAAAAAAACCTATCATGTACTCTACTAGATAAAAAAGCCTCTTTTTTAGGGTTCTAAGGAAAGAAAATCAATTCTTCTTTTATTAAGGACATTGAGCTTTTTTCTTCATCTTTTCCTTTCTCCTTTCCCCCTAGCAGAGGGATCATCACACCATCAGCAGGCTGGCACTCCTGCAAGACTCTGAAACCGCTGCTCAGCACCTACAAAAGTCATCTGAGAAAAACAAGCAAATAAAACCCTTCCTGCCTACCAATGCTGCCAACAGACAATAATAAATGTATCCCATGTAAACATTACCTCATCCTCCCTTTCTCCCTCTCTGTCCTTTTCTTTTTTTTTAACCCATTTATTACACATTTTCAATATAAGACTAGTAACCTTTGAGGAGAAGACTGTTATTCATTACATGTGACCTCAACAACAAGACAGACAACTGCCCAGACTTAAAACATTGACATTGTTATTGCACTTAAAAATAAATAAAAAAAAATTCCTTGTGAACTTATTTCCAGTAATATAAGAAATAAAAATAAAACACGGGTTTAGATTTATACATAAATTATTTTTCTATCCATTTTCAACCAGACATTGGGCCACTGCTTTTTTTGTTGTTGTTTATTTATTTCTCTCATCACCTCAATAGTGCTGTTATTGGTTTACCTGAGCATTATCTTAAACCAGAATGGCACCATAGATCCCATTAAAAGTCTCATAAATCACTCCCACAGCCAGAGCTTCCACAAATACGACTCCAGCTCAACGTGCTTAAATGTCAGAGCCTGACCTTTGCTTTAGAAGGCTTCCATCCCTCCCCAAAACTGCCCACCCCAGGAAGATGTGAGGCCTTAATCCCACCTGTTCACACCTCCAGAAGCTCCAGGTACCTTGTGCCAACCTCTCCCACATTGTGCATCCCCCAGCATTTCATTTTAAACCTCACAGGGTTTGTTATTCTCTGTTATTCACAGAATCACCAGGTTGGAAGAGACCTTCAAGATCATGGAGTCCAACCGAGCCCCAACACCTCAAGCAACACCCAGTGCCACTTCCAATCTTTTTTTAAACACACCCAGGGATGGGGACTCCACCACCTCCCTGGGCAGGCCATTCCAGAAATTTATCAATCTTTCCATAAAAAACTTTCCTAAAATCCAACCTATATTTCCCTTGACATGTTCCACATTTAGAGGGGAAAAGACAAAACACAGCATATTGCCTTTCTTCCTACATCACTGCTCCTTTCATGTAAACAGTAAAACCCAATTGTCCCAGCCCATGCAGAGTTCAGAGGAGAGACACAAATCTGCACTGCACCCTCCTCCAGGTCCCCTTGGATTGCTCCTAGCAATAATTTCTACCCATGAAAGTTTTGCCTACCCTGATGCGAGCTCAGTTTTTAATAGTTGAGCGAAGCATGTTTCTAAAACTGACAATTTGCATGCAACAAATGTTCTATTTGGGAATAGAATTTGGGAACTTTTGGGATCCCTCTGTGCTGAGGGATCCCAAAGGCAGCACAGGCCATGGTGTGACACTGAGTGGAGCTCCACTGTTTAAAACAAATCTGAATTCTGCAACCAGTTCTACAGACTCAGTGACAAAACAATATAACCTCTGAAGAGTCTTAAAAGGAAAGTACATATTTTCAGTATATGCACAGGGAAAATCTTTTATAACACATTATACTTATCTCCTTATATATCAATAGAAAAAAAAAACTCCCCAAAATTAAAAAGTGTGATAATGCATTTAAGTAAAAGAGCAATAAGTGACATTCAAGACAAGGCCAAAATTACCAAAAAGAGTGAGGGTGTCCTGAACTGTCAATTGTGGCACAGATCCCCACACACTCCTCAGTCAGCTCATTATTTTTGCTTACACAGTGTGACAGAAATGTTATGGAATTACACAGGCACAGAGAACCCAAACTTTGTCCCCAGCCCAGAACTGTCACAGGGAATGCCTGGCCCAGCACACAGAGTGGCAGCTGCTGGGTGACATGCTGATAACACTCAGGGCATCAATTTTGTGCAAGCAAATTGACCCTTTGCATATCCTGTCCTTATCATTTCATTGCATACAATGAATGCAACACTTTCTTTTTTTCCAGAAGAAAGAAAATCAGATTTTGCCTTTAGCAAAAGTGATCTACTTCAGATAGAAAATTTGCTGCGTGGAATTTGTCAGTTTTAGAAACGTGCTTCACTCAACTATTAAAAATGTGTAAGAAAAACAAATATTTTATTATATTGAACTCAATTGACAAATAGTGAAAAGGACAAACTTTGCTGTTACATTTTATTTATTCCATGATGCATTTCAAGTTCTACTCCAGAGCTGAAGTCACAAGAAAGCTGTACATCAAATTTCCTTCATTCCAAGTAGAAATCCACAATTTTAGGTATTGAGAACGAAAACAATATTTCCATGATTTGGACATATTATTTGTTGAGCCAGCCATTGCTTCTGCCAGTCAAAGGAGTTAAAAACTGAAGAAAGCAATCCTATATTAAATCCCCACAATCAGATCATGTCCATCACAATCTAAATAATAATCACAACTTTGCAAAATATGCAATTCATCTTTTTGTAAGGGCTCCTGATAAAGTGATAAGGAAAGAACAAATCCTTTATTTATTCCGACACACACAAACTTTTTGGTGTGTCTCTGCCACAGACTCCAGTCCAGCACAGAAATACCCAGGCTGCTGTGAGTACAGAAAGCAGATTAGGCAGGAGTTTAAGGTGCTTTAGCAGCTGATTTTAATTTCATCACATGTGTAGCTTCTCTTTCAAATTTGATTCCACTAATGCAGTTATTCATTGTTATTCCTTTCTAAAAAGCATGCTCTCTATTTACCCTTTTCCCTGCAGCAGAACAATGCATCAGATCAAAACCTGAGTTTCAAACCAGCAACTTCCAGAGGCCACAAGTTTGATCAGGAGTTGCATATTTGTGATTTTAGTCTATGAATCCTTTCATTGCATAAGACACACAAACACATCTTTATTTCTTTTTTTTTTTTTTTCCTTTTTTCTTTTCCTGCTGCTTCCCCAAGATTTGCAGCAGTGGAATGTGTGGTTCAGCTGTGCCATCCCCTGTGGGTCACCTCCCTGCAGATCTCTGGGTAGCACAGAGAATTCCTGACCCTGCTCAGGATCACTGCTAACAAAATCCTGTTCCCTCATGGCTTTAGCTACTGAGAAATCCCTCTCTGGGATGGACTTTGGTCTGCAGTTGCTCAAGTGCCTCATTTTTATATCTAAACACGGTTCCAGTTATGATGCTGGATGTAAACAAACCGTATTTTGGAGTTTATAGTTTTTATGTCCCCTTTGCTCCTGTAAAGGCAAAAGTACTTTCAAAGAAGATACAGACTTTTAGAAGTTCCCTGCAATGTTGGTCTGTGCCTCAGGAAAAACCTTTAAGAGGCAGAAGAATTCATTTAATGACACAATCCAAAGCGCATTATGAAAAAGATAAAAAGCTCTATAACAAGAATTCTTGACTTCTTCACTTGACTTCAGCAGTGTGGTTTAGGTTTTTAATGAAGTCTGAATTAAATATTTGCATTAATAAATAAATATCTGTATGGAAAATTTGCTGTCAATTAGTCTAAATGAAGCAAACTTGGTTAGCAATGTATGTGAGTTGCATTTACAAAGATATTTTACCACTCAAGAAGACAACCACTGGCTAAATCATACGAGAGGTGAAATTTATAGAGACAATAATAAAGTACCAGTAGAAAGAAAAAAAAGTTATGCATATGTAATTAGCACACTGAAATATAAATCATTTATTTTATTGCCATTAAGAAACTTTCCAGGAGCGCATTTGAAGGCTCAAGTCCATAAACAACTTTACTGAAATGGGCAGCTTAAAAGTGTTTGTCTCTTATTTATCTCCTATATCTCTCCTCATTGGAAGAAAGGCAGAAGACAAGCTCCTGGGAATACTGAGGAAACGTGGAATAATTCCAAGAACAGTTCCAGTGGCTACCAAGTAAAGAACAAAATGAAGCCAACATGGTGCATGTGGATGTCAAAGTTTTTATGGAAAAATGTGAGTCTAATCCCATAAAACATGCAATAATTAATGCTACATTTCAGGAAAAATAAATGACTTGTCAATATGGTTTTTGTTTAACCAATGCTTCACTACTGTTGTATATGAAGATATAAATGCTTTTGTAAAATATTCACTACAAAACTGGTTTTTACATTAGCAGAAACCTAGTTACCTACACATCACATCACTATAGTCCCCACAATTGTTTTATTCCACCTTAAAAACCTTGTTAACAAAATCAAAATATTACTGTTTTACAAGCAGCATAATAATTCAATTTGACAGAGACAAAGAGTTCCTCAGAATTCTGACTGATAAAGATAAATTTACGTGGTTGCTGCTCCTTTGACAAAAAAGTCCTTTTTTCTTTACAAAACCCTTCTGCTGCTGTGGGAGTTTGCTTGCTTGCTCTTGTATTTCCTGCACCCTGGTGCAAGAGCTTTTCTACCCAGGATGGGTTGGGTTGTAAGGAAGACATAAAAAGATCCAGTCATGTCCCACTTTAGGACAACAATAAATCTGGAATTAAGAAGAAAGTCCAAAAATGGTGAGCTAAGAAAATGATAAAGCAGGGGAAAAGGAATATGACAATTCAGCACTGATAATTTTTGATCATTTTGCAAAGAGAGCATTCAGTAGACTGATCCAGGCAGAGCCTAGGAGTTTAGAGAAGGGGAAAAAATACAAAACAAAACAAAAGCAATCCAAAATTTGCACTGAGAAATGCCATTGAGATAAGGCTTTTTATTTCCTGTACTCAGTCTGAGATGAAAATGTCCAGGACACAATTACTGAAGAGTAAATAAAGAAGAACAGATATCAGGCCAGCTTTGCTAGGAACAGAAGACAGACACAGGGTTTTGACCAATGTCAATGCAAGATCAATTGTAAAAGCTGGATGAGTAACAAAGCTTGAAAAATAGTAACATCACATCTCTGAACAACTAAAAAAATCCATTTGTGGCAATTAACAGTCAGTTAATAAATAGCTCTGGTGTCAAAAAGGATTAAGTGCAGATCACCTAGATTTGGAGGGAAATGCCACTAAGTCAGGCTCTCTGCCATGGGAGCTTGGGCCTCAAAGTGACACAACACAATGCTGTGGTGACAATACTCAAACCAGAACAATTCCCAAGCCAGATGGAGAATCTGCACCCAAAAGATGCAGCAAAACAGACAGATCCTTCACAAATAATATTTAGAACCTCCTAACAGAAGAAAGGCCCTCTTAGGGTTTCAGCTACACAGATTATATTTTTAGTGCAAACACCATTGAGAATTGAGGTATAGACCTGATTATATGAATATTATTCATTAAAAAAAGAGAATAAATTTGCAGTACACACCACAAAGGATGATGCCAAAGTGATTGCGCTTGCTGGAGCAGAAAGGTTGAATGAAGAGATATAACCTACCCTTATCCTTCACTAACCCTGATAACCATCAAAAAGGCTGTGCAGAACCAAAACTCAGCAAAGACACGAAGCTAAAGAGAGGAGCACACTGATCAAAGCAAGTTTCTGTACAGGCCTAAGTGCCTAAAGGAGTCTTGGCATTACAGGGGACTGAAAAACTCTCTGAAAAAGGACAATTATCAGATAGCACCATTTCCTGCACTAAATAAAAGTTCGTACTGTGCCAGGAAAGCACCTTATTGAGGTTGTATCAAATCCTAGATGAAAAGTTCTTTAAGTCCAGGGACACCAGAATGAGGAATAAAACAGTTCCAAAGAATGCATTTCCCATATAATGGAGTATGAACATCCAAAAAACAATTTGGGCTTAAAATATCTGAAAGCATATGGAAATTAAAACAAAATGTAAACAGGGAAACACAAAAATCCCTACAGACACTGAGGAATACATGAGGAAGACTCAGGAAAGATGCACAGGGCAGAGATGGACCAAGGATGACCCAAGGGAATCAATCCTGGTTCTCTGTGGATCATCACCAAGTTCCAGAGCAATAACCTGTGCTGGAACCTGTGTGAGACAACATTCATGAGCCACCTGGGAGAGGACATCAATAACAAGGTGATGAGGCCCAATAAAAATGAGATTTCCAGAGCAGCAAAGAGGATGGTCTGTTTGGAAGAACTGCTGGACCTTAGGAGACTGACTGGCTGGACAGTGAAAGGAGATGGGAAGTTATAGCTGAATAAACAGTTAATGAGAAAATTATCCTAGTTTTGTATATTTACTCTTGGCTCTGTCAAGAGCACTTAAGGAGATGTTGACACTATTAAAAAAATTAAAAACATAAAGCCAAAATGCAACAAAGCCCACCTTTGGACAAAGTTAGAAAGTCCATAATCCCAAAACCAGCAATTGACCTGTCCTCTCAGAAATACAAGGACAGCAATGCAGGATCAGCCAGAGCTTGAGAAGCCCACACTCAGGAAAATTATTCTGTGGAACTCCCTTAGGACACTCTTCTCACCTCCCATTTGGGTCCCATGACTGATTCAGGTGCTCTGAGCACTACTAAGGAGCCATGTGAGGTATAAATCACCTCTGACATGAAACCTTCTCCTTTCTGTGCATCCTCAAGGCACACGGGCTGTCTGTCACAGGAGGAAAAGCAAACCCACATCCTACAACTGTGTGACAGCTCTCAGTGCCTGTCTGGAGCCAAGTTTGGGGCAGACTATGTAGGAATAAACACTTTTCCCCCAGATCTTCACAGTTTTGCTCCTGCAGAGTAAGCCAAACTTTGCTCTGATTTGCCATGAATATTCATGGCAATTCACAGGAATTTCTGACAGGAACACCATCTCCAGTGCTTGGGGTTTCCTTCACTCACTGAGCCTCATCATTGCCAAGGGAAATTACTGCAGCTACTCTGAACACAGCAGTGCTTATGGATAATCACTGCTGAGAAGTGGTTCAGCTCAGGAGGTGGAGGAGCCATTAAGAGGGACTAAAATGAGGGAAGGAAACAGTAATGTACCCAAACAGACACTCCTGGCTCGTGGTCAGATTCCCTGGGCTCACTGTCTGATGTTCTTCACTCACATCCAAAAAGTGGGAGATCCAAAAATCCAGCCTGGATTGTGCCCAGAAGGTCAAGTAGAAGGTTCTGGGTCCCACAAGCAGAGAGGCAAATCCCTCTCCCTCCAGAGACCCCAGCCCCTCCAAACCACCCCCTGCTCCCAACCTTGGCAGGCAAAATCTGAATTCCTACAGAAGAAACAAGATGTTTCTCTTAATCCAGAGCAGCCCTGTCCAAACACAGCTGCCAAGAGAAAAGCCTGTGTTCCTTCCCAGGTGAGGTGTGATCAGCTGTGGGCACAAAGCACAGGTGGCAAAGCTGAACACAGCATTGCTTGTGCTGTGCTGAGATAACTGAGTGCCAAGAAAAGCTGAATCAAACGTCAGCCAAGCAGAAAATATCATGCATCATCATTGAAGCATCATCCCAGAAGAGATTTTGTTATATTCTGCAGAAGAATAGCAGCTAAAACCCAGGTTGTGCTGCCTGGTGTTGGTTTGTAGAGCATGAATGGTGCTTGTAATGATGAAGACACAAAATGATTCCTAAAATGAGGAAGAAGGAGATTCTTGCATCCAGAGGATGCTGCTCTGGCCACCTCTCAGCTCCCACACACCAAAGCATTAATATAAGATTGCTCATCATGGCTTTGAAAGGGCAGAAAATTGGGAGATTTTCCCCATTCATACAATTAGAACTTTTATTACTTTGGGCCTAGAGATATCAGTTTAAATAAATGATTGTTGCTGAAAGCCTCACTGTACTCACTGAAGTGGGCTGTGAGGTGTCAAGGAGCACCCCTGTTGCCATGGACAGGGGTTGTTCAACCCTCCCTTACAGGAGAATCACCTCTGAAAGCCCATTTGGCTCCAGCACTGTCTGCATAAATCTTTCCAAAGAGGAAAATTTCCTTCTCTTCCAAAAACTTATTGGTCTTGCAAAGACAAAGATGAAAGAACATGACAATGCCTGGCCTTGGCTGAGACCAAAATGCTGATACTGCTGTGCCTACAGAAAGCTGTGAGGGGATAAAACTACCAAACAAGCTCTGAGATAATATTTTAAGGGTGAAATTAGCCTAATTACTAAGCATGAGGGGGCACCTCTGGAGCTGTACCCTGTTCTCCAGAGCAAAATACACCCAAGGGCAGGCTCAGCCTCTCCTCAGGCTTTCCCCTTCTGCAGAGTGAGACACAGACCAGCTCCCTCAGTGCTTCAAAGGATCTGATTCCATCCATCTGGGACTCATTCTCTCCAACATGAAGTCACATTGGACTCCTATAAGGGTGAATGATAGGAAATTACAGTCCTCTACTTCCTTTCTTTTGTGAATCCAAAGCTTATGTTCAGTACCTGGAGCTGGTGCTGTATGACCCCTCATGAAAATGAAGTCATTTTCATAGTCCCTGCTTTCCTAGATGGAGACTTTCATCTTTAAAGATGATCTATATTCTTTGTTCCTAACTACAAGACTTACTTGCCTTCACTGGAGAAAACACTTTGAATAAATCTACTTCAAGCAGTCTCAATCACTTTGTATAGCTGACTTTTCTAGCACTTTTTTGTGTCAAATGTAGATTTTTTTTTTTCCCACTAACAAAATGATTAGAAGATTAGAATAAAAAAGATAAATTCCACAAACACTGCTAAGAAAGCCTTTTATGTTTTTTTTTTTCTCCTAGTACTTTTAGGAATAACCAATCTCACACAAACACAAAAGAAAGGTTCCTATAAAGAACAGAATGTACAATTTTATGTGAATCACCCCATGGCCCTGACCACTTATTTGGCTTGAGCTGGCAGAGAATTAAATTACACTGGAAAACATTTTCCTTGACAGAGTAACAAAATTAATTTCCCTCATCAGGTGTTGTGCAGTATGATGAAGAGAAACAGCAGAAATGACCTGACAGGTAACAGAAGGTGGAGCGAAGAAAAAGGAGAATTTAAAATTAAAACTCAATTTTGCAGCAGCCACAAGATTATCTGACAAATATACCAGGCAGAGCAACATGAGATCCCTGCCATGTCCTGGCAGGAATAACTCCAGGGGTGTCTAGAAGATCCTAATTAGGTGAACAAAAGCAAGTTTCATGCTGCTCCTTCCTCTGAGGAGACATGCCCAGACCATGGGGATTGATGCAGCTCCACTGAGCAACACAGCAGAAGTGTCTGTGGATGTGTGTGCTTGGGAAAAACACTCCCACAGCTACATCTGTGAGACTGTGTCAGTCAGAGCTCCCAAAGTTGTTTTATTGAACTCCCTAAGCGCTACTTCCTAAATCAAAATCAAAGTCAAAGCAAGTCTCTACAGTCAGTTCATATCCAAGGGAATTATTATTCTTCATCTAAATAAGATTGAATGATTACCATGAAGTTTGAGAAGAATACTAGATACCACAAGCTGGTGTGTGCTGGCATTATGAAAAATGAGCAGCTCATTAATTCCAGCACTGTGTTCATGTCAAACCCATCCCAGGGCCTTGATTTTGCAAACAGATGCAGTGCTGCAGGTCTGGCCAGCACAGGATTAGAAATTCCCTGGACATGCAGGGAACAGAGGGACAGGAACACAGGGCCACTCTGATGGTGCAGACGTCATGGCAGACCACACACACACAGAGTTCAAAACAAAGCACATTTTTCCCAGGACTGTGGTTAATTTGATTTTTTTTGCTAGTTGGTGTGCTAAATCTGATTCCATTTCATTGTTAGTATTGTCCCAGTAGCAAAGAATGGCTCTCAAACTTTATGTAGCACTATTTTGGCAGAGAAAAATAAGCCTTTTACATTTCTTCTTCCATTACACTGCTGGTTTTGTAGCTCCCACACATTATAGTTAGCCTATGTGGGAATCCACAAATCAGAAAGTTTTGGGAAAGCTGCAAAGGGCAGGCCTCAGAGACAGCAGAACTGTGATTAGAGCTGAGCAGCAGCCATGAGATAGGTCAGCAGAAAAATTACGTAAAACGTAGAAAAGCAAGGACAAAAAGAACAATGGTCTGTGTATTAACACTTGTCTAGAATAACTCCCTAAGCTACAGAAAAGTTTATCTAGCAAGATATTAGGAAGTTTTAAGCATAATAATGGAGCTCTGTGCACTGTGTTTTAATGCTCACAAGCAGGTATTGTATTATTATTTGAAATAAGCAAGCATTGTTTAACCAAAGGTATCTGTGCTTATAGTGGTTGGAGAGAACTACTGTCAATGTGCTTTTGCTTTGTGTGATTGGTCAAAAAACTTATAAAGTGAGTTGTAACATTAAGTTCTT
>JAWWMS010000287.1:4797145-4834283 GCA_035048045.1 Chlorospingus semifuscus | reverse complement strand
TTTATATATTTATATATATTTATATATATTATTTATATAGATATATATATACACATACACACACATATAGATATATATACACAAACACACACACATATATATATAAAAATAAAATATATATATAACCCTTTCTTTATGGGAAGGGTTAATATATATTTTGATTTCTCCTTTATTCACCCTCTCTAAAGCATTCTTCAATTAGTAAAAAATGAAAAAGAGTCCAAACTGACCAAATACAGATATCTTATCTCTATTGTATGCTCTGAGGTGCAAACCCAGTGAATTACACACCCCTTTCTCCTCTGAAGGACATTGGAATACATAATGTGAAACAACCATGCGCAATAAAACATTTTTTATTTCATATTGGCACAACCTCTCCTGAATTTATGCATTACATTCACCTGCAAAAATGCATATGTGCCTGAAATAAAAGATGATCATACAGGAATGTCATTGTATTTACTACTATTCCCTTGAAATTTCCCATATATTACCATTGCACACTGGAGCCATGACCATATTTCCCCTTGCCAGGGACAGGTGCAGGCCTGAATGCAACTCTAAAAGATTGTTAATAATGAATTAATGTGAGAATGTTAAATTTAGAGAAAGAAATTAGAATAATCCACTTGCTGGATGCTTATAGTCTATTAGTTCTTAGAGATTTCACCCCTTTGGAGTTACCTGTGCCCTGAAATGGGCTTAGCCCTGGTGACACCCCCATATTTCAAACCACACTGATTTTCCTGGTGCTTGAACTGTGACTTATTTACACAGCACTGTCAGTGTCCCCAGCAAGAGATGATTTTAACACAGCTCTGTGACCAGCTGGGCTCCTTGCAATTCAATACTGAAAATTGCTGTTGCCTTCCTCCATCACAAACTTCACATGGCCACTGTTAATTACAGCACAATTGATAATGCCACTCTTGTGAGTAATATAAAATAAAAGCTAATGGTTTGGCTGGATTTCTGAAGTAACTTTGCAACTTTTGGCCACAAAAATGAGTTCAAAATATGACTTGTGTGTTCAAGATTCAGAAAGTAATGAGGAATGACTCAAAGGTCACCCAAACATTTTTCTAATAAAGATATATATATATACAGATATAGATATAGATATATATATACACATATAGACATATAGACAGAGAGAAAGACAATAATTACATGACTCCCTGTAATTAAAACTATAAGGAACTCATATCAAATATTTGATATCTAAGAATGTAACATAATGACACTTTAATTGACATTGTTTGGAACAAACTACAGGATCATAATGTAAAATTATGGTTTTCTATATTCTTTGGCTGATATTTTCACTGATATTTCCATTGATATTTTCAATTCTGCCCCCACTAAGCAAGTAAAAATATGGAACTGCCAGAAAAATCAATATTAATGAGTTGTTAACCATTTCCTAGATAGTGACACTTCATTATGTGGTGTTCTGTGCGATCTAGGAGAAATATTTATTTAGAATGTTTTACCAAATTCTATGGTGATTTATTAAAGCAGACACTAATTTTTCCACTGGGAAGCTTTCATATTCATGTATGATAATAAAGAAAGGAGTGGGAATCAACGTGAACCTTACAAAGTGTATTTGAGCATAAATTAAAAGGATGTGAATATAGATTGGGTATTTTATGTGCTATCACATTCCAAAATACAGGACAAATGTACAATAAGAAAAGCAAACATATTTCATTGCCACTAACATAGGAGTATAATTTTACTCCATTTTTTTTTCTGATTCCATTAATCTTGTGGTTTAAAGACTTAAAATACAATAAAAATATAAAATAGTGATAAGATAATAATTATTCAGCATTTGAGATTTTTAATCCTCTGTCATTTAATCCAGAGTAATTTACAGAAAAACATGAAATATTGAGGAACACAAATTTAAACAGAATTTGATGAATCAATACTATTCTCTGAAAAACACTCACCTTCAAATTCAGAAAGTTTCAGTATAGGCCAAAAAGTGTTTTGGCCAGTTTAACTTTTGGGGGTTTTTTTGGATGCAGGGCCCAGTGCTAAACCCAATATGCTAGCACAAATTTTGATTTTGTGTAATGCTTATTGAACAAGGACTATAAAACAGTTGAGCCTTCAAGAAAAGAAATGATTCCTATCACTGTGAATAAGAATTTTCATCTATTTTATGACAGCCTGAATCCTCACCTGGCTAGATAAAAATAACTATTTGTAGTTTTGTGAAGTCAGCAGTATTGCACTGATTAATTCCAGATGGCCTTTTTTTTTTTTTCTAATTTTAATTTCTTTTTTCAATGTGGTTTACTTTTGGTGTGGGCTTAGATTTCACTCTGACAGCTCTGAAAATATGTCCACATGAAATTTTAAATTCTAATTTAACTTTCTGAACTCTACCATTAATTGTATCTTTCACTGTATATTGTCATTTTGCATTGCAGCACAAGTCCCAGCACCTGTCTCTGGCTTTCTGGTTTGGAACATCAGATCTCTTGAACATCATCAACAATCATTCATCTGGAAATCTGCTGATTAAAAATAACTGGTTCAAGGTAGCCAAGATCTGGCCCTAAAGCTATCCCCAATGCAGACCTCAAAAAGTCATCTCAGTTGAGCTGAGATATTAATCAGTTGACCTTCACCAATTTTTTCTGTTTAAGATTTTTCATTGTCAGAATTTGGTGACTACATTATTAAACAGTAGATCATTTGCATAAAACCCTCCTGAAACAAAGTCCTCCATGCAAAATAATGTTCATAGCAAATTTGATATATTTTATTGATGTATTTGAAGTATTTATTGATATATATGGATATATTTTATGAATAGTAAATTTGATATATTTTTCAGTGGTTTTCTTTGACTTTTTGGGTTTTTTTTAAAGCAGAATTTATAAGGAAAAGAAAATTCTTTGTGGCAAACTTTGTTTGTGCTGCCCAAATTTTGCTCAGTAAAGTTGCCTCATCCTTCTTTTGACAGAAGAGTTTCCATCACATAAACTTAGTAATTAATGCAGTAAGAGTCCCAAAATCTCTGTGTGTTTTTTACTTGCATTTGGTTCACATAAAATATTTTTTTTAATTAACTTGAAACACGCTTTAAATTAAAATACACATCTATCAATAAAATACTTTTCTATCGGTTTGCTTTTGGATGTTTTACACATATTCACACACACATATATACCTATATATATTCCCAAGGAGTAAATTCTGGTTCTCTTTGAACCCAAAAAAGAAAATGCAGTGGAAGATTTGTGGTTAAAGCAATTTTCACTCACCCCTGCAATGAACTCCTTCGTCGTAGCCATCGGAGCAGTCGTACACCCCATTGCAGAGCTGGGACAAGTGGATGCATTTGTTGGTACCAATGCAGCTGATGAAATTCGGGCTGCACTTGAAATCCAACTCCTCAGGACCTAAAGAACAGATGGAAAATTTCTGACACATGTTTTTACATGTGGCAAAGAAAGTTCTGTACCTTGTTTCGTTTCTAAGGCTAAGGGCGACGCTCTGTGTATGAGTTCATTTTGAAGAATTTGTTCATTTGAAAGATTTTACCACACATAAAGTCATCAAGAAATAATTAGTGCAATTACAAATCAATGGCTCAGAGGATTATTTCCTAAAATACAGGTGGTTTTGTAGTTGCTAAAATAAGCCTTGCAGACACTAAAAATAGTAGTCAACTATGATTTTCAATTGACCTGTGAATATCCCATACGAGGAGTAATAGGTACCCGTATTTACTTCCACTGTTGTGCTATGCAGACAATTGTAGATATTTATGAAAATACATACAAATGTCACATCTTTGTGGCTGCATTAGATGACAGAAACTGTTTCTCCATCCCAGGAGACTGCCTCAGAAACTGCAGAGTCCAGGATGGAAGGGGGAGGATAAGGATGCTGTGATTGCTCCCTTTGGGATACCACCCCAGCTGCAATCACTTCCCTCTGTCCCTTTTTCCCTGAAGTGTTTGGTTCAGGGAGTTTTGAGGGAGCTTAGGGACTCTTGAGAATCACTTTTGTTTATCTCTTAGAAATGGTTCTGACTGATAAAATTCCCTCCATATTTCCACACTATAAAGACTTTGAGATTTTGAACACAGCAAAGAACATTTAGAGGTCTGAAGGGTTTGGCTCAGTTAGAGGTTGAACCATAATTTATACATTGTATATCATTAGCTACTCATAGACCAAAACTTTTTTAGGAAAACAACTTGAACCTCCTTGATTTCTTGTGTTGGAGCCTTGGGTCTGTGCAGTTTGTAATAGTCCTTTAGGGAAATCTATCCTTGGATGCACAGTGCTCAAGTGCAAGATGCTTTCACCTCCCTCGAGGCACTAACTCCAGAGGAAGGACACAAATCACTGGCACTAGCTGAAAGCTCTCTAATTAATAAGTTGGAAAATCTCAGCTTTCTCAGGTCTTGTCTCTTGGAGGCAGCAGGACAAACCATTTGAGGGGAATCTACAACTCCTACAACAAATGGAGATGCCTCTCAGCACAGACCATTAAATAAAAAATCTAATATACAAAATTTCTCCCAATTAGAAAACCTCCAACAGCACAGGGCAGTGCTCTCCTTCCCCAAGCAAAGCAGGAGCCCCTAACAGGACCCATCCCTTGTGCAGGACAAAGGGATGCAGTGCCCTGCTCCCTCCTCTGACCTTCCTGCTCCACACCTGTACCCCTGAGGGACACCAATGGCATCCTTGAGGAATTCCTGATGAACAGGGACACAGCAGGCTGGCTCTAGGCATGGAAAGGTAATGCTTGTGTGCATGAATGTACCCTGTCTCAAAGGATTTGTGTGCTCCCAGGATGAAACACAAACCATCCTCACCATTCGTGTTACATACACGCAATTCAAATGTAGAGGGATTAAAATGTTGCAAAAAGTAACATATTCCCTGCATTTTTGAGTAAAATACATGAAGAACTTTACAACAGAACATTGAAAGTTGATCAAAATTTATCCTGGATGTCAGGATTTGCTGACCATGGTAATGAGAAAGAGAGAACCAGAGAGTTTGTGTTTGAGGCATTTTATTCCTCATTTTGTACCCTGGAGGCAGGAGATTTCATGCCATGAAGCATCCCATGTGTACCCACAGTACCTACAGCCCCAGGACTCCTCCAGGACTGCTTTGACTCTGCAGACCTTTCAAGGAAGAGCATAAATAAAGCAGCCCAAGGCTCAGTGCCAGGTAGGTCATACAAAAACACCAGGTTTAATTTTGTTCCCATCTCAGCTGCATCAGTACTTGAAGGCACCTGACATGTAAATAAACCAAACTAAATTTCTGATTTGACAGTAATAACTTGCTTATTCTTTGTGTTACAGCATCTGTGATAGAATGTGAGGAATGAAAAAAATATTTTCTTCTAAAACAGAGAAAATTATCTGAAAAAAAATTAGATCTGTGAAGCATGTGAACCATGGTACCTACATTACTATAAACTTTAGATCACTAGAGGGTTTTCATACTTTAGCAAACAGAAAATTTCAGATCTGTGACCAAAACTATAGAAACATATTTACATATATCCTAAATTTAATGAGGGAAAAAAGGAATCTCTTATTAACATTTAAACTTTTAATAGACTAGTCTGACATATTCCTGTCTATCACATTTTTTATTTGATTCTACTTGCTCTTAAAATACAAGATTACTCCAGGACACAAACACTGTGCAATTCTAAACATATTATCTAACTCAAAATACTAATAGACAAGCTTCCTAATTAAGATTTATTTGATAGGAACATAGGATGGGACACTGAAACACATTCCAGGAAGTATTACTCGAATTGTTTTGGTTTTGAGAGAAACTTTGTGCACCACTCGTGAAAGGAGAAGACTGGAAGTGATTCCCTTATTCATGTGATAAATTCATTTGTACTTTGACTTGTTACAAGCATCATGTTTGGAGGGCAACTTGACTTAAAAATGAAGATGAACTTCAGCCCCAAGAAGTCCTGATTTATAGAAGTTTTGTGACTCTAAGTGGTAATAAGTGTCAACAATCAACACCAGTAGAATAGGACAGCAGGCCTCCCTACCCACAATTTCTATGACCTTTTTTGAAAAAAACTAAAAAAAATTAAAAAGCCAAATCAAGCTGCATGTTGTGATGCCTTTGAAGCAGCACTTGCTTCTCCCACTGAATCCTTCCCAGCTGCTGCGCTTTGTGAAATGTCTAATGCAAATAAAGAAGAGTAGCTTTTTATCTTGTTTACTCCTCTTCACTCTCCCTTTAACAGACAGCCACTTCTGGCACTGTTATCAAGTGAACTTGGGGAAAAGGAATTTAAAAGTGTTCTCCTTCAAAATAATCTCGGTGTATTTTACATCAGTGCAAGAATGCTAAGAATATAAAAGACTGATGGTGTCTTTTCTTCCCTTCAAAAGACATAATAATCCCTAGCCTTGCCAGTTGGTGGAAAAATAGTCAAAACTACTGGCAGCAATTATGGTAATACAACATCTCCATGTTTCAAACATTCATCCTGGGACGCTGCTTGGAGGGCAAAGAGGATGCAAGCAGCCCAAGAGAGTCAGCTCAGGCAGCAGAACATCCAAGTGTTTCTGTCAGTAATTGTCTGGGAACAGATGGCTGAGGAATGCGGAAAGAGCTGAGCTGCAGAAGCTGAGCCAGGGCCATGGGGGAGCCCCCAGGGTTATAGGGGAGGCCCCAGGGCTATAGGGGAGCACCCAGATTTATGGAGGAATCCCCCAGGGCTATAGGGGAGCACCCAGATTTATAGAGGAGCCCCCAGGGCTGCAGGCAGGGCTGTCCCAGCCCTAGGGAAGGGGGTTTGGGCACTGGGTGCTTCCCTAGGGACAGAGGGTGATGCTCAGAACTGGGGAGGGTAACAAGGCACTCATTCCATGGGCAGGTGCACAGATTATTGCTGCTTTCCCTGAATCTCCAGAAAATAACCTGTGCCCA
Organism: Chlorospingus semifuscus; assembly: GCA_035048045.1. NCBI lineage: Eukaryota > Metazoa > Chordata > Aves > Passeriformes > Passerellidae > Chlorospingus > Chlorospingus semifuscus. The sequence continues at coordinate 4,827,317 of JAWWMS010000287.1, read as the reverse complement.
GAGATAGACAGGCTGGAAACAGGAGAGAGATTAATTTCAGATCCAGACTGCTTTGGGTGTCAAATCACCCAGGAAAGCCATTTCTGATATGGTCACATTCACTGGAAGGAACCTGGATGATGCACCATTTCTACTGGGGACTCAGAGTGTGGAATATGACATTTAAATCTGCAGAGTTGATTTCAAAACTTTATTCTTTAAAATATCTTGTTCTTTAAAAAAAAATCTTATTCCCTAAAATCACTCTTGGCAGCAAGAAACAACCTGCAGCATGTGGTCAAAGATAAAATATCTGATACAATTTTAATTGAGTAGTCTTCTCACAGGTGGGGTTTTTGATTTATTTTCTGCCCAGGTCATTATCAAAAACCAGAGGTTTCAAAAGTGCTTATCTTTTAGAAAATTTATAATCCCAACATCTTAAAGAAATGTCTCTGCCCCTGCCAAGACAAGACATATTGTAGCTTAATGAAGATGTTGTTTTTATGGGAAAATTAGATAATTTTGTATTGGCTTTTGCTTTTTTTTTAAATAAACTTAAATATTTGAACTCTCACAAGAGGTTGAATACTAGGTATTAATTTATGTAGTTATGAGTTCATGTAAGTGTAAACTAAACACATAAGGTATCTAATGGTATCACAACTGCTTTATAAAGTCAATTTTTACACAGACTAGAGGCACATTTCCAATACCAAGACTTTGAAACCCTGGGATAAATGTATGGAAATGATTTAAAATCCTTACTCTGTGCTATCTTATAAGCAAAGAAAGAATTTCATATTTAATTAGGATTTATGCTGCATAAGTAACCCCTTATCCATTGTTACTTTTATCCATATGCTTCATTCAACCATGCAGACTGATAATTAATATAAATTTGAAGTCACCTTCAATCAAATCAGGTATTCAGCTGCCCATGTAAGGAGAATAATAAACATTTACAGCAGGATGTGGATAACTGAAAAGAGTAGAGTAGAACAGCACAAGAAGTGCAAACTGTGACCTCACAGACAGAGCATTTTATCTCCAAAATAACACTTGAAAGAAACAATAAAAGCAGTGGCAACCGGTGGCTTTGTGAGTTGGCAAGTGAGAAAATGCAGCTCCAGCACACAGAAGTCATGGCTTATGACCAAAGCTAAGAGAGGAGTTAAGACTGAAGAAACCAACACCAAAACAAACAGAAACAAAAGAGAAAATGAAGAATTTCAGAAATCAGAAGATGCCTTTGAGTCACCACAGTGTGACCAGCAGTTATCTGTGCTGGCTTCACCTGTCACACACTGGTGACAAATGTCTGCTCTTTACCTGGGTGTCAACAGCTCCTCCTGCTCTGCACAGGCAGCGGAAAAAACAGCCAAACATTCCCAAATCCTACCAAAACAGCTAACCCACCAAAACATTCCCAAATAAATCAGAACAGCTACCCCAGTCAAATATTCCCAACCCCATCAAAGGCTTGCATGGATCAGCTTAAGCCTCCTCTGGAATCCTGTGCTCAGTTTTGTGCTCCTCATACATGACAGATTTTGAGGGGCTGGGGCATATCCAGGGAAGGGAATGCAGCTGGGAAGGGGCTGGAGCACCAGGAGAAGCTGAGGGAGCTGGGAAAGGGGCTCAGCCTGGAGAAAAGGAGGCTCAGGGGGGACCTTGTGGTTCTGCACAACTTCTTGAGAGAAGGGCAAAACCAGGTCGGGTCTGTCCCTCCAAAGTGTTAGGACAATAGGAAATTGAGTCAATTTGCACAAGGGGAGGTTTAGCTTGGATATTGGAAAAAAATTCTGCCTCAGAAGGGTGATCAGGCACTGGGACAGGATGTCCAGGGCAGTGGTGGGGTCACCATCCCTGGAGATATTTAAATGACAATGTGGCCCTTGGAAACATGGCTCAGTGGTGAACACAGTGGCGCTGGACTCAATAATCGTAGCAGGCTTTTCAGACCTAAATGATTTTGTGATATATAATTTGGTCAGTCAATAACACATAATAATAAAGGAAAAAAAAATCCACATTAAAATTTCCTTCCAAAGGATGGTTCTCAATTCTGTGCATTACAGCAAGAAAACAGTTCAAAATGTATCTGGCTGTAAAGCTTAACAAGGCTCACAGTGGCTCACAAAATTCCCATTCCTGGACTCCTGTGACAGCCTTAGCACCAGAATTGTGCACAAATGAACTCACAGGTGCAGCACACAGCATATGGATATTGGCTTTATGAGTATCACACTTTTAGAGTAAAGTTCTACACTCCCCTTCTCCTCTGTGTGCATTTGTACACACCACACAAACAAACAGCAAGCCAGTCTAAATCTAATATTACACAACAACTTTGATTTTGGAAATACTTCATTTCAAACCACAACAAGGGCTCTGTCAGCTCTGTTTGAGCTGGCTTTTCAGCAAACACTTCCCCTCTGGCTCTGTTTCCTGCCCACTGCTTTCTGTGTGTCAGACACTTGCTCATCCTCACTGCGCAGATGTAAATAATTAACTGAGCCACAGGACTCATCCTTCCTCCTGTAATGGAGCTGATGGCCACTGGAGACAGGGGAAAGCTGTGCTGGAGGTTGCACAAAAGCTGATGGAGAGGAAAAAAGAGGTGGAGGAAACAATTCTGAAACAGCTCAGGGCTGAATCCTTATCCAAAAACGCCTCTGGGCAGTCTCAGGCTGGGGCTGGAGGCAGAGCAGAGCCCTTGGGGGTCAGGCCAAGAGCAGCCACCAGAACTGGGACCGGAATTAAGTGTGGTTTCCACATGACATTAATGTTGCCATTAAAGCTATAAAATGCAGGGATTCAGATTTTCAATAGTAAAATCAGCTCATGAACAGCAAAGTCCATCTGTATTCCTGAATGAAGTTGGACGTTTTGCATCCCTAAATTATCTCAGACTAGAAAATTCACCTAGCAAAGGGAGAAAAGATCACCTCCTCAGCCAACATCCACCTAAAGCTACCATTCAAAAAACTCTGGGGTATTTTTTCACTCAACAGCTCTAAATGCAACCATTTCTGGATTAAATACAGTGACAAAGTGGTTTTTTTTTAGGTTTGGGGTTGTTATTGTTTTTGGTTTTTTTTGAAACAACATTCAGGGTGATCAGTGAAATCCATGGCCACCACTGGAACACCAAACTTTACCTCATCCACACTGTTCTGGTTACAGAAATAAACAAAGAACAAGTGATGGCAAAGAGAAGAGGAGAGGAGCCAAGACAAGTGTAGCTTGAGGAGTTCCAATATTCATTACCTCAGTGTGAGGAGATCAATGTAATAAATAAATTAATATATAAATAAAAATAAATATAAATAATAAACATAAAATAGAAATAATATAAATAATAAATGAATATAGTGCTCAAGCACTGCAACACTGTACCAGAATGAAAATTAAGTTCAGGGGAGAGGGTAGCACAAACACCTAACTTTACTTTATAGAGGAACTGACAAGGACCTAAAGTACAAAATGTGTTTGTGCTTGCATTTTCTTCTGATGTCAGAGAAAATTATCCATTCAAAGAATTGATGAGGTTGGAATGTCTACTGCTATTGTCAGCAGGGTTGCACCTCTATGCAAACTGACATTTTCATTCCTATGGAACAGGTTAGAAAAATCCAGCCTTTACTAAAGTCAAGCTAAATATCCTCATTTTTACCATTTTGCTTAAATCAGAACCTTATTTCTACTGCTTCATATGCACATAAGACCTACTACCATGCTAATATGGTACCTCATCTTTCCCATTCCCAATTCTATAATGTCCTCAAATTGTGAATATAGATATAAGGAACATGTCTTGCATAGTATTTACACCTCTGATATGGCTTAAATATTGCTAAATTTCACATTTTGCCTAAAAATCCACGTGAAAAGTTGCTGTAAATAAAAAGATGTAGTCTTGAAATATTGGCTGGTATGGAAGATAAAGCATTATCTCACACAAACTAACAAAAAAAAATCCTCCATGCAGTCAGGAAACACTAACCAATATATTCATCTGTAGAGAAAACTGGTTAGGGCTTGGAAGCAAGAACAAAGAACCAACAAGAGAACACATCTAACATGATTTTTTCTTAAAAATCAAATCTCTGTCTAGTCTTGCAAAGCTCAGTGTGGCAGTACCTTTCTTTGATTAAAAACAACGATAAAACAATTCTTGCCATTGCAATCTTCCATCACAATGGTCCAACATAACACAGTTATGCATCAATGCATTTTATATCTTGTTCAATGAGCACAGCTTCAGCTTGAGTGGCAAAACTTCCCATAGAGATGACAGAATTTGTGCTCTTTGCCACAGACCCTAAAAATTAAAAACCTAATCCTAAGCTCTTGCATGTAGCATGCATCAGAATAAAAAGGGAGGTCCTTGTATGTACCAACATCAGCAAAGCCATTGCTAATTTATATTCCCTGGTTATTTTTAAGGAATGGCTTTGCAAACATTTGTCAATGATGAGGAGAAAGAAAAAAAAAAAAGTATGTTCTCAGGAAGCAAAAATAATTAATATTCTTTGTACTTGCAGGGACAAAAAAGCTTTGCTAATGGATTTTTTGGTGATTTACTACAACACACCACAGCAATAATTTATGATCAATGAAGTAAAAAATGAATATTGTCTCATGTAGATGGTCACTCCTCATTAGTTATAAGGAACCTATTTTTAATTTGGAGATTTTGATTTAATTAGTGTCACACATCTCAGGGCTGTGCTGTAATGCCTTGGTGTCTGTGTGTGGCTGCTGGGGCTCACTGAGGAGATGGCAGAGGTGAACTGAAGTGTTAATTACCCAAACAATTAAAGAACCCAACACCAGCAGTAGTGTAACACATCAACACTCACCTTATAGATGTTTACACAGCCAAAATGTATAAATGTCACTTGTAAATGTTCTTTACAAAGCAGTGAAATTGTTCAATAGAACAGCTGGATGCAGCAGCCACCCAAAGCTCTGCAGCACCCCAAACAGACATTTTTAAAATGTTTGGCATTGTAAAAGTGTGTGTGGCATATTTACACACATCAGCCCTCTCTGCACAGACCTTTCCCTCGAGTTCCAGCTCAGCTCTTCATCAGACACAGAAATTGGATCAAAATAAGATCCCCTTAGAAGAAGATTTTTAGTGGATCACAGCAATAGCAAGCTCTGATGGAAACCCAAGACTTGCATCTTATGAACATTTATGCACTCTCACAAACCTCAGCAATGTCTATGGACTGAAGAGGAATTTACCAAGCTCACTTTTCCATCAGCACAACTGGAATTCAAACACACAAACAGTTCTCAAGCCCTAAATAACACAAAAAATTCAGAGTTGGATGGAGTTTGTAACATAAGACATTTTTTAAAACAAGACAGGGCTAAAACATGCATTGATACTTTAACTCCTAACTTTAAATAGCAACACACAAAGTTTTCATCTCATTTGCAATACTTTCAGATGTTTCAGCAGATGATGTTAGTATCAACATGCATGTTTTATTTATGATTTTGGGATAAAAATTTACCATTAAAATGCCATGTTCTATAATCACATGAAAAATTAGATTTGAGGGCCAACACTGTCTAAGTATTTGAGCTTAAAAAAAAAAAATCTGTATTACTGATTCATTTTAAAGATTATCTTATATGTTTAATTCAGCTTTAACACAGAAACCTAGAAACAGTTCTCATGCATTTTTAAACCCAGCTAGGCAGTTTGCAATCATAAACTTATTCATTTTTATTTTGTACACAGACATATAAATTGCATCCAATTAAAGTAAGTGTTTTACTTGTTTTTTTTTTCTTACCTAGTCATGCACTGAAAGGATGAGAACCAATTTCAATTGCTCTAAGTACAAAATATAACACTATAAAAGATTTAATCAGCTTTGTTGGAGTCTACAGTGTGTCAAAAAGATGGAAATGGCAGAGCTTTGTGTTGTGTAGACACTGAGGATCCTATTTGATTATTGGCCCATAAATATAAAGTGGCCTGGAATTTCTTTCATTTGGAACAAAAATAACATATGTTGGTGTGTATGTCACAGTAAAATTTCCATCTCTCACAACATCTATGTGTTTTCCCTTTCTTAGTAATGAAAATAGGAGAACAAAACCTCAGATGGGCAAGAAAAAAATTAGAACATGTGGCAAAAGAATGCTCTATTGCTTAGGGGGAATGTGAGATTAATAGTCCTTAGAGATTCTAAAAGGCTTTGCAGTGTTGCAGGTACTGCAATTTGGAGAGAAAAATAGTTTCACATGTTTACCAGCAAAAAAATTAAACAGCTTTCCCTGCTCTTTTTAGTGCTTTTAGAATAATTCAGAAGAGGCATTATTGCAGGTGATCCAGCCCTGGCTGTAAAGGTTTCCCTACACAAAACCCAAAGTGCCTCCTGCCAGCGGAGACAAAGAGCCTGTGCCAGACACGGCCACGGGGCTTTTCAGCCCTTCCAAGGCAGATCTTCCCCCATTATTGGGCAAGCAAAAATGAAATTCACTGGGAAACCTCCAGCTCATCCAGCTACATTCCCTCTGGAAGAAGATTCTGCTGAACTCAAGGCAGGAGAATCTCCAGACCTGATCCTCACCCACCTGCCCAGAGCTCCTGGAGCTCTCTGCAGTGCAAATTGCAAAGAGCTGGAGTGCTCAGGGTGTGTCTGAGCTTTAAAATGTCCTTTTTCAGTTCAATTCTGTACGTTTGAAACAGAAATTGGTGTCTCACCACTAACAGAATAGTCCAGAACATTGGAATTTCCAGGAACCCATGCCTGGCTTGCAGCAGAATCCTCACCAGGGGAAGGGGACTGGGGCATTAGGTCTGAAGAAGCAAGAGCAATTTCATGGGAAATACAGAGAGAATACATTGGGGTTAAAAGTATTACTTTTAGCAGAATCCTCACCAAGTGAAGGGAACTGGGGCATTAAGTCTGAAGAAGAAAGAACAATTCCATAGGAAATACAGAGAGAATACATTGGGGTTAAAAGTATTATTTGCCTGCTGAGTTCTGCTCACCAGACATTTTCGCCCTCATCACCAACAGCACAGCTTCTCAGAGCTGAGCATGTAGATATTCACTGTTTATTTATCTACTGTTTGTAGATATTCACTGCTTATTCATTGTTTATAGGACATTTTAAGCTTTCCACCATGTCCTAGAAGAGCTGAACATTTCAGAGGACTCAAGAGCAAAGGAAGCCCAGAAGTGCAGGGACAGAGGGAAATGAATGAAAACAGCCAAAATGCTGGAAGACAACAACCAACCCCACATTCAGCTTTCCATCTTTTACCATATCTGGCACCATTTTTTCTACAACTTATAATGCCAAAAAACTATTCTATGATCTCAATCTTCTGTCTCTCCTCTTCCCTCTTCAGAAAATAGTGCTGCTAAGCCATGCGGTTCATCATTTCTGACTAAGGAAATCACTTCCATCATGAAGAGCTTCAGAGAGTGTTTACCAAGAAATCCAGCCTTTATTGGTACTCATCAAGGTCTAGCAGAGAGGTGTGTGTGTCACAGAACAATATTTAAAAATTACACTCCAAGATGAGAAAACATCCTTTTGGTTCATTTTAAAAAAAACCCAATCTTTAAAGGAATCCAAGTCCTTATTAAAGTCTTGTGTATAACTTCAATTGCCATTAAAATAAACAAACAAACAAAAATAAACAAAACCAACTAAACTTGTTATGAAATTAGGAAATAAAATCAAACCTCTTCCATATAGATCTATGAGATGGTAATTACAATGGTAATTAGATTACTTAGTAAAATTACCAAGTAAAATAGACATAAAACAAACAAAACATTTTTGTTCTACATACACTATTTTTAGAAAGTATTTTATGTACCTGAACTAGAAGTTTATGGTAATAAACTAATTGTGAGGTAAAATTAGTGTGTTGAAGATAGAAATGAAGATATGCTTCTATTTTTAAAAGAGATAAAAGACATTTTATGGAAAGTATTTCCTCTCTTTCACAATGGTACTAGTGGTGGAAAGATTTCCAGATAATTGCAACAGAGTGCACTGAGCTGGACTGATGATTGCTGTTAAGACTATTTCCTCCAATATTGGGCTTTAACTGTCAAGACTTGAGATTTAAAACTATATTCAGGTGAATAGTTGTAATGTTTTCAAATACCAAACCCAAGAAAGTGTCAAAATGGTTTATAAAGAAGATATATATTATGCTGGTTTTTATATATAATATTCTAAACCTTAGAACATGATGCTTTGTCAAAATGAAAGTGGAGTTTCTGTCTAAAACTTTTTTTTACTGTCTTGTGCTAGCACGTTGTGACTCAAGAGCTAAAGTTCAATACGGAAAAAAAAAATATTCCTGGGCCTGTATTTACCACATACTCTAAAGTTCTTACATAGATCTTTTAAAAATTAAAAAAAAAAAATTAAAAATCAGTTTTAGACAGAAAAAGTATATAATTGTCCGTTTAATTTCATGATGGCTAAAAAAAATAAATAATCCTTTCTACTTTTTTTGAATATATGTGTTAAACAGACAGATAGTAACCTTCCCACTGATTTAACTGTAGCCAACAGACCTGGGAGATGATGGAATGGAAATTTCTGTATGAACTTGGTATTTTCAAGTCCAACTTTGTAATGAGTCCTCCTCCTCCAGGAAAGGGATGACATGAATGACATCAAACTGATTATTTTTCTATTTTATATATAAAAAAGGCCTACAAAAAATTTAAGACATGGTTCCAAAATATTACCAGTGACTCAATATTCAGTAATTCTTGCTGAGAATCAGCAGTGCCTAAAAAAATGGATATACTCAGTGCAGCTGGGAATAAGTGCTGCAATTTAAGTATCTTTAGAGTAGAGATATTTATTGTTCACGTGAAATAGAAAGCAGAAATTTTCCAGGAAAAAACAGATATTGGTGGGGTACTGGTGGTTTTTGAGTTTTTTCCAAGTCTACAAAGGTTGACTAAATAATGACAGAAATTCTCTATTTGATAACTACAGAAGAGACATGGGTGAGCCTGAGTCTGCTGCCAAAATCATTTACACCCTTTACAGACAAGTCCTAGGAGAAGTAACTCATTTACTTGAATATAATTTCAAGAAATTCCTTTTGTGCTCATTGAACCTATCTGCTGTGCTCTGGCATTTGGTGAAGCACAAAAGTCACTTTATTCTGATGAGAGCAGCTCAGAAAGAAAAGACTGTAATATTCATATTTTACCTGAACACATTCCTAAGCACTTTTAGGACATATATATTTAAAGGATTCAATTTAGAGCCTGCTACACTGACAATGTTATCCTATTAATCTCCACAGTTTGCCTTTGTGCTGTATACTTGTGGGCTAGAACCTAAAAAGTAACAGAATTGTGTTCCTTTTCTTGGCACTGCTTAGTTTTCATCCATGCTCAACTCCTATCAACCTTAGGCAGCTTCCATAAGAGCAAGATGTTTAGTTATCACCCATTCAAATCTTTTTAACATTCAGCTTCCCACAGATAAATGTTGTTTATTTTTTTCCTAGGTAAAGCAGTCAGTGGTGTTCACAGATACTTTTAAAAAAAATTATAATAAAAAAAAAATTTGCAAATATATAGTTTTCTGTCTGTTCATTACCTCTCACACCTTCAAGAAGTTCTGAGTGTAGATCCAGAGCTCATAAAGCACGTGAATTAAATTAGATGAAATTTGGACAATTAAATTTAATGTTAAGACTGGAAAAGTCTCCACACTCCATGAGTGAAATTCCCTTTCAGTTCAAAGCACTGCTATGCAGAAACACCTGGAAGAGTTGGAAAGGGAGGTGTTTGCACAACACACAGGAGCATCATGGAGGAGAGGAGAACTCAGCAGCCACAAACTAACTATAAAATAATTCATTTCCCTTTATCATTAATTCCAGCTGGGATCAACCTGGGCTTTGAGGGCTGTATCTACATCAATGCTGGCTCTTACTGCTCCAAGAGGAGACTGAATATTGTTTGTTTTCTGCTGGGCCAAGACCTGAATTGCAGAATTTGTACTGTCCTTTAGTGTTTGACTGAAGAAGATGGAGAAGGTTCATTGCCACATTCTCCTTTTCCAGACCTCTGCCATTGCTACACAAACACCCCACAGCAGTTTGCTCTGTGAAAATACCTCATTTTTAAAAACAAAGCCTGTAAGGATCCAGTGTTGTGCCCAAATACCCATTTTTACCTTTCTAGTCTTGCTTAAAAAAAGGAAAAATGTCAGGGCCTCTCCATAGTGAAAGCTGCATTTGTCCTGTGACTAAAAGCAGACACCAAAATCAATTGAGTTGGTTTTACTGTCCATTAGTGATGCTGGAGTCTCCTCTTCTGTCTGAGATTTCTCTGATGTCCTTCTAAGAACATCAGTAGCTGGGATAACATTTCATCCCCCTTTTGCTGGTTCAAAAATGATGTTTCATTCTAGAGCCATTGAAATTTGTTTCAATTTTAAAAGAATGTATGAAATTTTTTCTCCTTCTTCCTGATCTTTGACCCAGATGTCTCAATTATAAAGAGTTTAAGTAAACAATGGAGTTGGATGGAAGTATTTTAAATGTATCTTTTATTCATGCCCTTTCTCACAGATGCTTTTTTCCCTTTTTTTCCCATGCTAGAGATGATTAAAAAGGACAAGTCTACACCATGAAGAATGGTCTCTGTCTCTGGACCTCTTAACTACAACAAACATTTAAAAGGTGATATTTCCCTTTCTCCCTGCTATTGTGCCTTGGATGCTTTTATGGAAAAAAAAAAAAAAGTTTTATATATATATTCAATATGCTGTTTGGAGGACCTTTCTCCCATTTTTGTTATCTCTGCCTCCTGGTGGTCTTTGTTTTTTGAGTTTTATTTTAAAAAAATCCACTTTTAAGCATTTCTTTAGTCCTGACTCATGTTCTGCTATTCGCATGCCTTTGCCTGGCAGTCACAGGCTTTACCCTGGAGCATTTATTTTCTACATTAAAAGAAAAGTATTGAAGCTGAGATCACAATATCAAAGAATTGGTCCCATTTTTTCCTAGCAAATATATTGCCTGCTTTTCAGATCTATTCCTTGGAATTTTATTCCTCAACTTTGCCTGTCTCAAGGTAATACTCTCTTGTCAAAGGAACAATAATGAGTGACCCTACCAAGCCATGAGCCAGTATTCAAATCCATTTCAAGGCTTTTATTCTGTAGTTAAACAGAAGTGCTTTTCCCACTTACTTTCATAAAACAACAGTTGTGAGGCTCCTTGCTCCAGGCAGTGGCTCATGTAAATATTAGTTTACAAAGTTTCTCTCCCTCACACTGCCTGCAGAGCAACCACAGAATCCATCAGTCAGTACAGACATCAAGGGGAAAATAAAATGAAAAATGGAACTACTATGAACATATCTGCATAGACAAAGGAATACTGGAAGCATAACCCAGGATCAGAGGCAGAGAAAAATTACAAAATGTTTTGGGTTGAAAGGGACCTTAAAGATGATTTAGTTCCAGCCCTCCTGCTGTGGGGAGTGATGCCACTAAGAGACAAGAAATTAGGCAACAGACACATGCAGCAAATGGAGGAAAAGTATAAAAACAAAGCCAACCCCCTCAAGATTTTCATCTGCTGTAATATTTTTGCGCACTTTTTTTTTTTAAGACCTGCAGTGCTTGCTGAAAGTCTTTGATTGATGAGTAGGTAAAAAGTTTCTTTCCTAATTTAAATGAGTTGAAAAAATAATGTCTGACATATCTATATATTCAATGGATGTATTTGTATGTCCACAAATAGATAAATGGATCATTTATTCCCTTCCATGAAGGCACCTTTATGTGTTGGAAGATAAACAAGAGGGAGATTTGTAGAGCTCCATAAAAGTCCCAGTACCCTGTCAGTCCTCACATTGTTTCCCTGTGTATTTACTGGTGTGCACACACAACCAGCTATTACCTGAAAGATTTTCAGTCAGAGCTCTAAGTGAACTTCTTTAGTTCCCAGTTGAGCTTTTAGAGAAATTGCCATGGTTTCTGAGAAAAAAGAAAAAAGTCCTAGACTTAAATGCCTCAAAGCAGAAACCCATTTTTAAGCTACTTAAAGTCTTGAGGCATTCTGAGTTCCCAAAAATCCATTGTTCTCAACAAATTATTCAAAGTTTAAGTTTCACATCTTCAAATTTAGTTCATCAGATTATTAGAATTCTGTACATCCACTGCCAGGATTTGAACTGGGTTAAAAGGTGGATTTCAAGACGGGCACAGCTTTGATTCATCACTGGGCTCCTTTTTTGGGGGGTTATGTTACTTGCTGACTAATTGCTGTGCTGAACATCCTCCCCCCTGTTCCACACTTTGACTTTTACACAGTTTTGGGCAGTGTGCAGTGAGCTTTGCTTTCTGTGCCATGGGGATAATGGAATTCATGCTTGGCCTATTGTGCAGAGCTGCCAATTTCGCTCCTGCCCGGCTGTTTCATAGCATGACTTTTAATTCAGAGCAAATCTCTCCCTTTTCTGAACATGAACTGTGAATTATACAATTAGTGTCCTTTTATATCTGAAGAAAGAAATCTAAATGTTAACTAAATACAATTTTCCTCTTGATGTGTATTCACAATGGTGGCTCAGTCTTCTTAGTCCACCAACCACACACTATTAATAGCCCTTTTTTATTTTCCTTCAGACCTATTTCATCTCACTTCTAAAACTCTATTTACTGCTAAGATTTCATTTTTTTCTGAACACTTCCCATCTTTGTTTTCCCCAGCTTCAGTTAGTGCCTGTGCCACAGCAATTCCAGGGAGACTCTGCATCATTCCCTCATCTTCTAGAAAAGCACATTTCCCAACAGAGCTCAGTAAAAGCAAAGGAGATTTTTGTAACAAAATGTAGGCACACTTTGGAATGCCCCCTTTTGTCATTTATAGAACTGGATGGCTTTTTTAACTTGTCCTTTTTTAGTGCAAATTTTCCTAGGTTTTCTGTTGCTAAAAGTCATTAGTTGTATATATATAATACATATATGCTGTATATATTAATTTGCTATAACTTTTTATTTCCAAGTAGTAATGCAAGAGGAAGATTTTTTTTTGTTTTGTTTTGTGAACACTGTCCACAAAGTGCTATAATCTAATTGAGCTGTCCCAACTGGAGCTAAAGAAACACATGAACTTGAGTTATCCACATCTTTGATGAACAGTCACTGGATTATTCCGTGCTTTTTGATTTCATCATTTGCTCAATAACATTTAATTAAAACTGATATTCCAATGCTCAGTAACTACTTAAAAATTCAGCAGCTCCTCTTCACCAAAGTCCATATATTCCAACATCCCAGTGTAATTTTCTCTCTTGCACCAGCTCATATTTGTGAGACTGTACCCAAAGTGCCTTCACTGCTCATTACTGCAGCTCTAGGACAACCCTGGTGAGACCAGCAACTAAAATAATTCAGTTTTGCTTTGGTTTTAATGGGCAAGCTGAGACTCCTTCAGCCTGTAGCTTCAATTGTTCAGCATTTCAGACACCATCTGCTTGGTGCTGGACACATGCCACAGACAGATAAATACTCTCAGAAAGAGATGTGGTTATTATTGCTTGATTCATCCTTTGGCTCTGCTTTATTTACACTGCAAGTCTTTCCTGGTTTCTAACCATATTTACTGTCACTTGCAGGAAATCATAATCTTTTAATAAAGTTTTAAGTTTAATAAAGTAAGGGGGTTTTGTTTGTTTGGGATTTTTGTTTGTTTGTGGTTGTTTGGTTTTTTTAATACAGCATCAAATGAACTTAAGAAAACAAATAATCAATTTTCATAAGGTCTTAGAACCTTTCATTTCCCATCATTTCTGATAAGAGCAGGTGCTGTTATCAAGCAGGCAACTTTCAGACCAAGAACAAGTGATGCTCCAAGAGTTATTCCAGCCTTGACAGACAAGTCCAGCTCCCGGCCCCTCATGGACATGCTAGGACTCAGTGAAATGAAAAGCAGTTTTCAATGGGTAGAAATTGATTTTATACCTGCATAAAAATTTGCCTGCCTTGGCAAAACTGCCTCGTGAAGAAAGGAGTATTGTTTTTTCTTCCAATTTTGGAAAATGGCTTAAAACAAAAATAAGTTTTTCTGTCCTCGCTCAGCTGTTTGTTTGTTTGTTTTTCTTTTTTGTTTTATTTGGTTTTTTGTTGTTTGTTTTTGAGGGGTTTTTTTGCTTTTTTGTTTTTGGCTTTCTTTTGAATGGAAGGGTATTTCTTCCAATCACACAGCCTGTTGGAAAGCCAGAGCACAGTCATGTGTGTGCAGCCCCAGAGCAGTCAAATTCTCCTTAATTCCTGTTATGTCTTCTGAGAGTTTCCCAGTAGAAAGCTGTAGCTGATTGAACCCCTCCTCCCTCCTCCCTGTGCAGTTTTGCAGGCACCCTGCCTACTGTTGGGTTTTTGGGTTTTTTGGGGGTTTTTTGGGTTTTTTAACAGGAAATTGGTAGGAGCAAAACCCAGCAGTGTGGTGCTGGTGATGCTGTGGAGTAAGGGCAATCTCAGCCACCCCTTGAGCGTGGCAAAGTTTGATCCTGTTCATCCTGGAAGGCACCAGTGCCCCCACATGTTACAGAAATGGATTATCACTTCTGATTTGGGTAAATGTCTCCGACTCAGCCAAGCATGCCACCCTTCAAACCCACTTTTATTTTTTTTTTGGTGGCAAAGCTGTAATCACCAGTTTTTTTGGTAATCACCAGTTCCACCCCTTAGATGGAAACTTTTTAAGCAAGTCATCTTCTCTGAAGGCTCATCATCACAACAAGCTTCAAAAATTCAAGTAAGAAATATGAATTTCTTCACAGTTACTGATGCTGTGAAGGAACTGAATCCTTTACAAGCTGCTTTTCCAGCTCCTATCTCACTTTTTCACCTAGATCTCCCCGTACCCTCTCAAAAGTGCATTTGGTTGTTTCTTTTCTTTCTCTTCACCTAAAGTGATTTACAGCTTATCTATGTTCAACAAGTGGGAAGCCTGCTTGAGTGGTTTGACATCAGTTTCCATCCAGCCAGAGATGTCCCTGTCACTGTGACCTGGGGACAGCAGGTGGCATGCACAGAGATTCCAGTGATTGTCACACCTGACTGGGATTGGTGGAGCTTCACTGAGCTGCTGAGCACACACAGGCTCAGGAGAACAAGTGCCTCAGCTCTGACATTTATTCCTTAGGCCAGCAAAACAATCAGGCTTTTGACCTGTTTGGAGGCTTGGTTTAAAGACTAAATAACCCTGAATAAAAATAGTAAAGAGGGGAAAAAAAAAAAACAACAAAACAAAACAAAAAAAAACCACACAAAACCCCAAAAACCAAACAAGCAGGAAATAAATAACAAAAATAAAACACCAAGCTAAAAAAAAAAGGAAAAAGGAACAAACAGACAATCAACAACAACAAAAAACAAACAAACAAAAACAAACAAACAAACAAAAAACCCACCCAAAAATCCAGAGAGAGAGACAGCAGAAAAACTTATTTTTGTTTTAAGTAATTTTCAAAATTTGGAAGAACAGAAAATACGCCTTTCTCCACCAGGCAGTTTTGCCAAGGCAGGCAAATTTTTAAGCAGGTGCAAAATCGATTTCTCCCCACTGAAAACTGCTTTTCGCCCTGCCCTCATCTAAACCCCACATCTTCACCAACAAAGAAATGATTTAAAAAATTTGTTTAACCACTTTTAAATACAGTTCATGCCACTGAAATCTAAGAAAGTTCTCTGTAATAGAAGCAAACTAAAAAGGACAACACAAAAGCCAAGTGAACTCTATAGATAAGATGCATCTGATCAAGCTTCTTAGCGAGTTAAAATTACTCCAGATTCTGACAGGACTATGAGATTTGATTCTTATTGAGGTCATTAACCCAATTTTATCAAAGCCCATGTACCTCTGACAGAAAATGAGCAAGGCAAATGTTAATCCTTGCAGAATACAAAGCGTCAGTGCAGAGCAAGATGTCACAGTGGTCCTGAGGACCTGGGATGAGTCCTGTCCCCACTGGTTAAACTGGTGGGAAGATGGAGACAGGCAGGTCCAGCTGGGATATTTGGTTACTTGGGAAAGGAAGGGGGAGCACAGGGTGGATAAAGAAACACCCCCACCATTATTTTTTCCCTTTCTGCATTAGCTAAGGCATGAAGAAAGCATGTGAAAACAGCATTTTACACTGACAGGGACTTCAAAAAGAGAAAAGGCAAATGTCAGTGAAAATATGATGTATGTAGGATCCTTTTAAGACAGAAAGAACAGGAAGGTTGAAGAACAGTGTTTACATTTGGAACATAAAAAAGCTTGAGAGCACTGGGCTTGCTAAGTGTTTCAGCGGATATAAGAGCAACAGCTGCTTTTGTGCTGCTGACCCTTTAATGAAAAGCTACCAAGTTTTAGTGAGAGAAATCTTTTCTGTAACTAAATCACTCAGCAAAAGCCACTCCTTGAGTGTTTGATTATTTTCTAATACTTTTGTAGAGATACACCTGATCTGGGTTCTTGGCAGAAAACAATCTTTAATCTGAACAAGCAATGTCATCAAATGACAAAAGTCATGAGCTGGGAGAAAAACAATAACAAAAATACCATCAGATATCCAAAAAAGGCAGAGTGAAGCAGCAAGTAGAAGACACAGCAACAAAACACCTCTGTGATGGCCTGATTAATAATTCTACTTATTCAAAACTATTTAAAAGAAGTTCAAAATGACAACTTCTCAGTTTGAAACAACATACACAATTGCTGGACAAATCATTCACATCCATATGGAACACACAGACCAGAGATGAACACCTGCACAACCACAGCACATTTACCTTTAAATTAAATGTTGCTACTAAAGGTATATAAATTAAGGTACAATTAACTTTATTTTAATTCTTATGGAACACAACCTTTCTACACTAACCTCACACATGAAATAATGACAACATGATTCAACATATTTATGATACTCACATAGTTGCCCCTTGCTTCAAATAAAATATTTACTGTATTATGACACCCTGTAATTCCCTCCAGAAATGCATATAATTATACAAACCACCAAGAAATATTAATGGAAAAATGTGAAAGTTTGATTTTGACAAAATCTTCCAACAAAGTGTTGATGGAGATTTCAACATGAGTTTTATTCCAGACCCTGAATTCCAGGAGGAGTTGTCAATATTGGTTGGTCCCTCTCATTTTTCTGAATTATATATTTAGCTTCATTTAACATAACCAATGAGGCTTTAATTTGGGAAACATCAGATGAGGGTTCCCAAGGGTGTGTTGATGGAGAGTACGTAAATTATTAAATTCAAGTAATCAAATATAGAGGAAAAGCAAAAAAATGCCTGCTAGAACATGCATAATTAACTGCATGCTAAGAGCACACACAACACAACTTTGGGTAATTTGTTTATTAGGCTCATAACTGAATTTTTTCTTCTGTTTAGGGCTATTAATATTCTCTAAAATTCCTGTAAAACACCTGATGTTCTTTAATCCAGACTTTCAAGTGGGATGCTGAGAGGCTAATCCAGCTCACATCTATATAATTGCATGCAGATTGTGTGGCTGTATTAGTTAATATTTGTTCTTTATTTATTTACAGCAACATAAATCACGAGTAAGTTGACAGAAATCAAGGCAATTATAGGGCTATAAAATAGATGCAGGTAAAGATGACCTACACCATTAAAACTGGGGCTCATCAAGGCTGCTTTTCAAGTAGGAAAAGTTGATGGATGACTATTTCCCAGGAGCAAAGTATCCCAGAAATATGGAACCATTTACCTGGCTGTAATGATCATAGTTAGTCATTACTCAAAATCAGATTAATCACTAATGCAATGCACTTGCCAGCACACACCTCTTACTGGCCATTGGACTATTTATGCATCCCAAGGTGCTGCACAATTATTTCCTCAGTTCCAGTGACATTCCTGCCCTCATCTGATCTCTCCTCAATCAAACCACCTATGAATATCAGGTGACAGGGGTGTTCCTGCCTTTCCCTTTGCACAATTTTGTGAATAAAAACATGACATTCTTATTGTGGCAAAGTGAGAAAAAAATGCAAGAGGAGAAAATAAAATAAACAAAAAACTCAATGGATTTTCTCGCAGCTTGGACCAGCAAAAACATCTGCAATATTTGCTTTGTTCTAATTGCTGATATAGCATGACATTTTTACTTAAATTAAAGATCAAATCAAGGTTACTTGCAGTAATTAAAGCTGCAGTCTCCAAGCACCTACTGGGTGAAAGAATTCCTTCAAACTTCCTTGGACTCTTGGCTGTTCATTCTGTAGCTCCACAAGTGGAATAAGCAGCCCAACATCCACCCTTGCCTGAAGCAAGATTCTGTTAACTTTAATTCAGATTAACAAGAAAAAATGTAAAAATACAAAAAAAACCCCAAAAAAACTCTATCCTCTTTGCACCTCCACTGCCCTTCCTCCCACCCAAATTTTGTAAAACTTCTTCTATATGATAACCACAAAATATTAGCAAATTAAGGAACTATGAAAATTTGTACCAATTCAACATAATCTCTATTTAAATGAATGCAGAAGGGAAGGATCTAAAATTGCCAGAAAAGAAAGAACTAGTTCTGAAAAATTGCTAAACATATTTATATGGTGAACTTCCAGGGTATTGGAAGAGCTCTTTTATTTAACTAGGAACTGCACCATGAATGTTTTTTTTCTTTTTATTTAGTAAAAGTGTAACCTCATCTGTTCAATGAGACACTAAGCAAAAGTAGCAAGGTGATATTTCCTAATGATATTTTCAAGTGAATGCTCATTTTCTCTCTCACACAATTTTTAACCACTTTTAAATACAGTTCATGCCACTGAAATCTAAGCAAGTTCTCTGTAGAGTATCCACAAAGTAAGAGATAACTCAAATTTCTATCCATGTGCACAGTGACACAAGATTCATCAAAGTCCTACTTCTTGCTCGTTTTTCTTAATTCAAGTTAGAGACACTAAGACAGGAAGCTTTTTCTGACATTGGTAGCTGTCAAAAAGCTTTCCTAAAAAAAGAACCTGGGAGACAGTGCTGCATTTTAATTTCCATCTGATTTCAAAACAAGATATTTTTCTGTCCTACAGGCAAATTATTCCAGAACACAATGGTGTGGAAGTGCCATTGTTTCAGCCTGATAAACGTTCTCTTCCCAGCTACTTTATCCACTCCTCTACTTTGGCTTTAGTGTTTAGTTCCTGTTGCTTTTGCTAATATTCCTTCACCCTCAGTATTTCTTAGATTCTCCTAGTATGGTCCTCTGCTCTTAGTTTTGATGTGGGGTTTGGTTTGTTTTTGTTTTGGTTTTTTTTTGTTTTGTGTTTTTGTTTTGTTTTGTTTTGTTTTTTGGGGTTTTTGTTGTTTTTTTTTTTTTTTTTTTGTTTATTTTCCCCTCCTGCTATCTACTTTCTTCTTTAACATATGACCAAGCAGGTTTTCTCTCCATAGTCCTGTTGCTTCTTAGTTTTCCCCCCTTACTTTCCACAACAAAATGTTAATCCAAGTTCTGCCAGTACCTTGACCGCTCAGTTTGTATTAAGAAATATATTTCAAGACTATTTCTGCCCAGTTACAAAGTCCATATTAAATTTAGCTAAAATATACTAAAGGCTAAATAGAAAATTCTTCACAGGTAGGCCCTTGACTTACGTGATAATCATTGATTCTATGATTCTGTGTGAATAAACTCAAAAAGGATTCAAAAACTTGTCTTGAAGAAACTCTAAAAATTGCATCTGACAGTATTCATCTCTCATTTTGCAGCTTTTTTTCACTCAAACATCAATCTGAGTAGCATTTGGTTTCCACAAGTGTTTGCAGAAAGAAAGAAAAAACTTTTGCATCTTTTCAGTGTTTTCTAAAAAAATTATTTGTTCAACAACTTTAAGATGCTCTTTATCTTCCCTCCATTGGTGAAAGTGTGGGATTTCACAGGAATTAAAACTATTCACAGTTCATTACTCTGCCGACTAACAGCGTTAATTGGTCAAATAATTATTTGCTAAGAACGTTTCAGCCAATTATCTTGAAGTATGCTGCTGGGGGAGAGGGAGGGTTATTTGTCAAGAGGATGCAGCTGCCAAACACATTCTGCATTATCATAAAATAATCTGTGTCTGGGTAGGCTGAGGAGCACTTTTTTAATATTCTTTTTTGTTAAAATGAATCTAAAGGAATCCCTATGCCAACTCTTCCTTTTATCCAAATATCACCCTAACTTTTAATCTTAGAAATAGAAAAAAAACCCAAAAAACTTCAAAAACCTTCTATGGGAGGCAGTCCTACTAGGATGGAAGAGGTAAGAGAAAAGATCTGTTTAACCTTTGTGGACAGCTCCACTGTCCCCAGTGGAGAACTTAAATTCTCAGCAGCTGGTTACAACCAGAATTAAATTTCTTTAGAGTAGGACCCATCTCTAGTGGCAACTTTATCTCTGCAGCTTTGTTTACTTCTCCCATTGATTTAGATCCAGAAGATAGGACTTATTTCAGTGATAAACTTGTGAACAATGCAGGCACAGTATTTATTCTCTTTTGTGCCACCTTTTCAAAGACTCATAAATCTTTTTATTATGAGCACACATTCCAAATGTTACTGATTTCCTGAGATGTGCCCCTCAGTTAATGTGCCACATTTCATGAGACAAGCAGAATATGAAAGTTCAGATTTAAAGAAAACATGCTCCATGTCTCAACTTTGAAAATATTAAGATCTTTTAAAGGAATAAGGGGGGAAGTCAATCAGAAGAGTATATACCAATTTCAAAAGACAATTTGCCAATCATTTACTCTACTCTGAGCTGCTGTGGGGAAGTTCTCCTAAATAACAATAATTTGACTGGTAAATTGTAGAGCTGCAAAAGCTCATCTTTGGCATCCCCATTAAAAGGCTTTCAGCTACTCCTTAGCTCACTGAATGTAGTTTTATTTTGTTTACTTGTTTGCCTGTAATTGCATGCAATTTGTAGTTGTGCCTTCCCTCTAATTACACATGCCACTTTTCCTAGTGAAAAAATGATGCAGCAACGTGGCAGTCTAAAGATATATGTGGTGAGAATTGACAGATTTTCACTACTACACGTTTTTGATGTGTATAGGTGTCATGGAAAAGAATGGAGACCTAGCAGTGCACACAGATCAAAGCTGCTCAGTTTTGCAATGGAAATCTAAACATGCATTAAAATTCTTTTCATCTTAATGATCATAGTGGAATAAATACTTTGCTAAATGAAAACTCTTTCATTGTTTCTTTTTTTCTCAGATGACTGTGTAGACTCACAAGACTATAATTACCTGGAATGGAGATATTTTGCAAACTTCTGTAAGGGGCCCAGTGACCATGAGGGTTATATAGTGCAGCATTTCACATGCTGTACTTCATTAATTTCTAAAAATAGGGCTAAAATACCAAATCTTTCAGTCACCAAATGGATGCTTTTGATAATCCTTTCAGAAACAAATGGAAGAACATTTTGTTTATACAGAAATGGGGACGAGTTATATAGCAAAATTGTACAGATGTTAATGCAGTTCACTGAAATGAAAACATAATCCAGATTTTAAGAATCCCAAACCTAAACAATCCCGAATTCGACCCTGAACTAAGATTACTGCAACTATGGATGAGAAATAATTAGAAACTAGAGGAAATCCTCATTGTCCTTGCCCCACAGATGAAGAGAGACAACACCCTAAATACCAGCTCATTAAAAGCATTTGGATTCCATTAGGGTTAAAGAAAGAGAAGTGAAGGAATAACACATCTCAAGCAAGTGGCCACACTGACAACATTTCAGTCACTTAGATAAAAAGCTGCAATTTTAACAGCAGCACTCCTGACACTGAATAAAAAGGCATGTGCATGAAACCTGCTAACTACCAACAGTGTGTGTACTGCAGCCTGAATGCTCTCCTCCTCCAGTACACTGGATATTTGGAAAACATGGATTCAAAAGCTGCTTCTGCTCACGAGTCACCGGCCATGTTCATGTGATGACAGCTAAATTACAGTTTACCTATCACATCACAGTCACTCTGTGTGTGTGTGTGCATATCTGGGTGCAGGCAAAACACACTTCATTTCCCAAGGATAATGCACATGGGTCGAGCTTTCACATTTTACTCTGAGAAATGATGGAATATTCATACTGTTTTTGCTGCTCCTTTGACAAGCAGTAACTTCCTGAACTATTGCAATTTGTGTACGTGACCATGTTCCAACAGAGTGTCCTCATTTTACAGATAAAACAGCTGAAACAATGGTGACAGACAAAACTTCTGGTTCTTCATCTCAAATCTGCCCCTGCTGTTTCCACACTGTCTCCAATTAACAGCCAGGCTTCAAAAATCTTCCACACTTTGCCTATTTTAAACAATTTTTTATGATCTTTTTAGCACTGCAATAATTGTAATATATGTGTGCGTAGATCATTGTGGGAAGTAAAACTATTAAGAAATTTTACTAACATTAAGCATGTATGGTATTAGAGAAGCTTCATTGATGTGACTTTTATTGTTTTCCAATTTTATTCATATATTTTATCCCTCCCAACCCCAATTGTTATTCGGAGCAGACTTTTGTAATGCTATGCACAACCTTTTACTGTCCCCATCAGTAGCTGGAAATGCTCAGAATGGGTAAATATAAAAATGCAGATGAATTTCTAGGCAGTGCCAGTCCATCAGTCTCTAACATTTCCATTGGCCAGTTATTTCTGTTGACTGAGAAGGTGGAGGGAAAGAATGAAAAAGCCAAGCCTTACTCAAATGCCTGAGAATGTTTCTGAAGGAAATAATCCCAATTTATTTCTCCATCAGCATTCCAACTGACCTCATAGAACAAACCTATTTCTGATTCCTTTGTCATCCACTGAGAATGGGAACAATAGATATGATGGACAATGAGAATTTCTGGGGCAGGCAGGAGAGGAGAGCAGGAGTTTCCTGCTGGGCTCCATCCCCATTTCCCACCCTGTCCTTTCCAACACCTGCTTGTGAGCTGGGCACAGTTACCACTGCAGTACTCCTGCTCTTACTCAGGCAGTAATTTACTGATGAGCTGAAATGAAGTTCCCCCTAGTTTGGCATCTTTTCCCCTGGCTGTACCTCCCTGCCAGAGGGCACCACCCTGGTGCTGTTGCTGCCAGCTGACAGGGTTTGATCCCAAACAGGGGTGGGGCTGTGATCAGGGACTCCACCCTTGTGCCCACCTATGGCTGATATCCCTGCAAAGTTGTGTTTTGCACTAATGAAAACATTTCCTCTAACTTACTCACCTATATTCTAAAAATTGACATTATAAGAAAAAAAAAAAACACCTTCATGCATGAAGGTACTGTTTAAATACATCCAAGTTTTTATCCCATATGGTTTATATCCCATACAGGTACTGTTTAAATATATCCAATTTTTTATCCCATATAGGCTTTGCTGCTATCCCTGCAAAGTTGTGTTTGGCACTAATGAAAACATTTCCTCTAACTGAGTACCTACTCACCTATGTTCTAAATCTGACATTATAATTAAAAACACCTTCAGGCATGCAGGTACTGTTTAAATATATCCAAGTTTTTATCCCATATAGTCTGGTGAATCTCTAAACAAAAGGAAGTTTTCTCCATCAGATCATGGGTATTTGGCATTCTAAGCTCAGCCACCTGTGGTGCCTTTCTCAGACCGCTCCTTTGCAATTGTGGATTTGCAGCTTTCAGAGTCTCTAACCAACATCACAGAATGGGTTGGGTTAGAAGGGACACTAAAGATCATCCCATGGGCAGGGACACCTTCCGCCAGCCCAGGTTGTCCCAGCCCTGTGCAACCTGGCCTTGGACACTTCCAAGGTCAACCCCAACATTTTCGGAGTCTCTGTGGTTGAGATGACCCCGAGGTGTTGCAAAGTCTTTTTCCCAGCCCCAAGATCAAAGAAGGAGTTAGGATTCTCTGGCTGGAGTTTTCAAGGTTGTTTATTCTTTGTTATCTAAAACATTCTTTTCCTGACCTGCTGAGGTCTGTCCAGCAAGTCAGTCTGTGGCACACTGCCCGCCCCTGGGGCAGTGTTATATTTTTATACTAAAAACTACATGTACATTATTTACAATAATTTCCCAATACCAATCACCTATGTTAGACAATCTGTCTCTACTCTAAACCCATCCAAAAGTGTCAACATCACCCTGAAGATGGAAGCTAAGAAGAAGAAAGAAGAAGGACAAGGCACACCCAAATCCCTCCATCTTGGCTTCTGAACCCCCATTCTAAAAACCTCAAAATTCTACTTTTCTATCTTGTAACAAAATAACTATCATTCTACTTAAACTCTCGTGGCTTGTACATCTTCACATAAGGTTGGGAATTTTTTCCATGGGTTAAAATCAAAGCCACAGGTGTCTTTGGCTTTGCACCCCAGACAGGGGCTTGATCCATCCATGGCACCCAGAGGGATGTCCTGGGTTCTGACACAACCTCACTGAGGCACCTGTGCCAGGGCCCCTGCCACGGTCCCACTAAAGAATTTCTTCCTGATATATGTTCTGGAATATTTGAAATCCAGGTACTGGAGACAAAATTTGTGTGTTGCTTCTCTCCCACACCAACAAACCCACTGTGGGGTGAGCTAGCTTTTCTCCAACATGTTCCACTGCTGCAGATGGCCACAATCTACTGAAGATCCCCATTAAAAAATCAGTTTGCAACAACAATATCACAACACTTTAGTCTCTGATTTTCCTCCAGGTACAGACATTTGCAGCTATGACTGTGGGAGTACCAATGGAAAACAGGAGTTGCTAGTACTGTATGTATTTTTCATTTAAACTCAGTAATTCCTTAGAAGGCTTATTATGTCAAAATAAAAGTGCTAGTATCATTTATATCCTTCTGAGAAATATATTACCTTATATATCAAGAAAACTAATTAGAGCCAAGAACATTGTTTTCTGGTCCTTTCTAAATTGTACACAACCTTTTTATTGGCACAGTGAATTGTCCCTGGTTGAAAGTGATGATTCCTTCAGAGCCAAACACTTAAATCTTTATTTAATAGTGGAGCAAGCCCTGAAGAAACAATATTCCCATGTGTCAAAGTAGTGTATTTTTGAAAATACAACCTTCTGCAGAAACAGATTTCAATTACACTTCTTTGATGCTTAAAATACAGTTACCTCATTGACTAATTTTCCATCTAGCATATAACTATGGAATGGATAACCATTTCAATATAAATGTAGCTGGCTATAACAAAAAAAAAAATTACTTGAGAAATAAACCACTGCAAATCATTGCTTAATTGACTCACAAATGTCACTAGCTCCAACCATGTCACAGCAATGACAAGTTACTATGGAAACTAATGTATAAATTATGTTTTAGAATAATTAAAATGTGCATTACTTCAGCATTGCAGCATTTAATAGAGCTATGTAGGAACAAACCATCTTGCACAGAGGCATCCACCACCCCAGAACTGCCTCCTGAACCTCATGGAAATGGGAAAGGATGCATTTTCCTGCTAATGAAATCCCTGGGACCTGAGCTAGCTACACTTGTACTCTTTGAGAGGAGCCATCATCTGTGTTTTGTATCTCCATCAGGCACCAAACTAAATGTGGAATTCACAAGCTGTGTACTCTATTTCTGCCTTTTCCCAGGGAGACAAGGGCAAAGCAGGCTGGAAGGAAGAAAAGACAATCGTGTTGGATGCCCTGAACATCGGATGGAAAACAATTCCGAAGTGGATGTAGGTGTAAATGCATCCTCCTGATCTGTGTCTTCACAGACAGCAGCAAAATAACTCATTGTTTTCCCTCACATGTTAACACTGTGATAAGCAAATGAGAAAAAAGAAAAGAAAAAAAGAAAGAAAAACATTCCAGCAAATTGTTTTCCCCAAAGATCAAATCCTTTGTTCTGCAGAGCATGTCAGAGCATCTGAAGGGGGATCCACGAGAGGGGAGGGAGTTAATTGCCTTGTGAGTCCAATGCTCTGTTAATAGAAATTTCTTCTGAATAAATAATGTGGAAATAGGAATGTTAAATAGCTCCACAAAACACACTGGCTCTACATAACACCATTCCAGACAGCTTTGTGTTGTAAGAGCTGCTGGGTTAGAACGCATTTCAGTGACAGAGAATCATGATTTGACACTCATTTGCAATTTCTCAGTGCTGGGAGAGAAAGACAATGTATCAAAACATCTTTTCTTTTTCTTCTTTCCATTTTTATTTTTTTTTTTTTTGGGCCTAAACTCAGTAAGCTTCCTAAAGAAAAAATCAAATTTTGCTGTTCAAAAGTCAGTGCAAATGATCTTGGAAAATTGGCTTCTAGACAGCAATGGGAAATGTTCCTTAAAGGAAAGTCTAACAGGACTTTCTTCTTCCTGCTGTCTTGGGGTCTGCACAATGTCACATTTTAACTGTTAAATATTGAATTTTCTTAATTTTCTTTCCCCCCATATAAGTTGATTATGGAAAACTTCATTTAGAGATGGATTGAGAATTTCTAAGTGAGTTAAAATTCTGTCTCACTATATTCTAAATTTAATCATGAAGGCTAAATTTATATAGAACAATTCTTCAGAGGCAAGTCATTATCATAATGTGAGCTCAGTAAAAACCCAGATTAAAAAAAATAGCTAAGGGAACCTCTTTTTTTTTCCTCTTTATGTAAACAAATAACCCCGATCCAAACATCCCCCAAAGTAAAATCAATGCAATGCACTACAAAAATTAAAGCATTTCTCTCAATGTCTTTTCTTTTCCAGGACTAATGAACAACCTACATGTGATAGATCTTACTCACATCCCTTAGAAGTAGGGGCAGTATTACAGCAATTAGTGGGTTATTAGTATTTACATAAAACAGAAGTTGGTAGAGACAAAATGAGACTTCCAATCATAGAAAATAGGTGGAAATTGTATATAAAAAAAAAAAAAAAAAAGAACTAACAAACATATGATAAGATAATGAATAAGATACAAAGAGGAAGCTAAAAAAAGACATAGAATTAAAATTGAAATAAAGTGTCTCTCAAGTTTACATAAGTTTATTAAGAAGGTGAGAAGCTTCTGGAAAAGAATAACGAATGTAAGTCATATCTATATGATAACCCTTTTTACTATTGTCCCTTACCTAAATATCTTAAAATAACTGTACCCCCATGAGGTAAGAGAGAAGGTCATCCTGTGAATTCAAGAGTCTCTAAAAGATTAAAAGCATATGGCAGAATTTTTATTTTCCCCCCTGTAATAAATGTAGGTTACTTCAAGGATCAGGGCTCAGAGCTGGGCTATTCAACATTTAACTAAATCATGTGGCAAGTTGGAAGGTTTGTACATAATTTTGATGGAAAAGGCACAGACAACACAGACTGGTGATAAAATGGCAGATCCTTCTAAGTGGCAGCACAGAAGTAAAAACAACCCTACCCAGAGCAATAATAAACCCCAAATAAGACATTGCCACTCATACAAGACATCAGGTGTCGTGTCAGACAGTTCCCTAAAAGTGTCAGCTTGATGCTCAGTCAGGTCTCAAAAAGGCAAATAGAAAACTATTAAGAATATCTCAAAACCATAATCACACCATTGTGTAAATTCATGATGCACATCTGGAATTTTCTATGCAATCCCAGGCATCTCACCTCAAGAAAGCCTTAAGGCAGAACTATGAAATAAAAAGAAAATAAATAAATAAATAAATAAATATAATCTACAGACATTTCTAAATAGGAAAAAAAAATATACACATGTAATGGAAAGGGGAAAAAAAAACAACTATGAGTAGAGCAAAATTTTTCAAGGCAATAAAAAAAACAGAAACAAAATCAGAAATATAAAATACCAAATCATATGAGGACATTAAAAAAAAAATCATGTGTTTCAAAGAAATAAAAGAAGATAAATTTAAACAGGATCTTGTAAAACTACCATTTGAAATCATAGTTTTGCAACAGTATTGAGGATTTTATTGCAGTCAATGTGCTCAAAAAACAGGTCAGGGCAAAGTCTGCATTGCCATCCAGTCAGGATGGTGCAGATACAAACCCTGGCTCAGGAGGGATTTTTTTTGGTCCTTAACTTCTCAGTTAAAATCTGTGAAGTATCCCAAGGTTGGATAAGTCTCCCTATGTCCTGGATGTTTTATGTTTCCCTACTGGTCACTTTCCAAAAGATTTTATTGAATTGGTTGGGCCCTTGGATTCTCCATCTTAGAAGATTTTATGTTTCTGAATCCTTAAGCTTATTTATTGTTAATGCACACCTGATCCAATTAAACTTTGACTTAGCTACTATTTTATTGGATGTTTTATTTGGATATTTTATTTTACTATTATTGGATAGGAGTTATCTAGTTGATATACGAGATCCCTCTTTATAACAGTTTGTTACAAAGTTATTTCCAAGTATTTTTTTTCCCTTCCTTATTTTCCATTTATTTTCGTGCTTGCATTCTCACAGCTTTCCAAAAAAAAAAAAAAAGTTATTTAAACAGCCAGACAGCATTTAAACCAGTGTGAACCTCCTCACACAGAACTATTAGCTAACCCAGAGCTGAAAATTGGTTGGAAATTTGCTGTACTGCAGAAATTGAAAGACAACTCCATGGCAAAGGTCAAGGACTGGAATAAACAGGCAGAGATTCTGTCTGAGTCAGTGGACAGCAATATCTGAATTTTTTCTTTAAAACAACAACTTACCCAGCAAATTGCTAAATTGCTGCCATTCAGGGCACACAGGACTCAGAAAATACACTGGGACTGCAGTTTAAAATATCTGCTCCTGCTCTGCCTCTGCTCCCCAGGCTTGGCTGTTCTCCTCCTCTGTGCCAGCACTGGCACTTGTGGCATCCCAGACTGCACAGAAAGCTGGAGAGTGCCAAAATTATCCCATGATGGAACAGCACAATCTGCAGACAGAGCAGCTCCCAACACCAGAGTTATCCCAACTGACGGAGGAAAAGTGCAGTCTCCAGACAGAGAAGCTCCCAAAAGCCAGAACTATCCCAACTGATGGAAAACCACAATATGCAGTCAGATCAGATCCCAACACCCAGAGTTATCTCAACTGATGGAAAAGCACAGAGCAGCTCCCAACACCGGAGTTATCCCAACTGATGGAGGAAAAGCACAGGCTGCAGACAGATCAGCTCCCATCATGGCTCACTCTGCTCATGGGTAGATTTGAAGTGGTGGAAATAAAGGAAATGAGAAACTGCTGCTGGAGGAACCATATGCAAATAGTCTGATTCAATCTGTTTTTATCATCATCATCAACATTGTTATTCAGCATGAAACAAGAGCCAATAGTTCCATAACATCTTATTTCCATTAAAAAGTCCTTACTAAAGAGGAAAAAGCAGGAGTTGTCCTCATCTTTTCAGAGGACTATTCACTTCTCTCTACAAAGATCTTTTTTCCCCAGAGAGATTTAAAATGCTTTCAGTCCCATGGATAAATAAAGACCTGCCAGCAGTACAAGGAGATTCTAATGGATTACCATTAGCAACGTGTCCAGCTACAGAAAAATAATTGAATTGGTCAGTGAGCAGGTCTGCTTCCTGTGTGGTGGCATTAGGAAGGCACAGGAGAAATGGGAGAATGTGCTGTTGTTATAGAACCATGTCAGGTTCTGTACTCTCAGCATTATTAGCAGACCAGATCTTGTAAAATCCCAGCTGACAGGCAGCTAAATGTGGTGGAGCACTGGTGCTCCCCATGCATAGCACCTCTGGAGTGTTTCTGTGGGATGGGATGCAGACTCAAAGTTTGAATTTGAGCTCTAGAGCCCCATCCTGAAATTGGAGAAATGACTCTTCAATCATGACAAACCATAAGACACCAGAGTGAACAACAATCTCTTAAATTCATTTTTTAATAGTTCTTTTTAGACAAAAAACCACCAACACAGGCAGGCAATGAAACCCTTGCAAGGCTGTGTCAATACTTTACCGTAACGTTTCATTATTTCAAAACCTATGGTTGGTCTAAATTGAGAAGAACTAAGTGTATTGAATGGTTACCCAGTGTTGGGAAGGATGAAAGTTTGACAAGAAAGTTTACAGATATGTATGCTTGGCAGGAGGATTTCTGAATGTAGAATCTGAAGAAGGAATAGAAATGAAAGCAAGTTTTGATACAGAAGAAAAGAATTGCTGAGCCAGTCTTACTGGA